>JAYLWH010000013.1:115000-117500 GCA_037355735.1 Pseudo-nitzschia delicatissima | reverse complement strand
GAATCATGAAGAATGGACAAGCGCAAAACATCAACACCGCATTCGCCGGGTAAACCACAGCTACTCTAGAGACGATTGATATTCAGCCTCTCACCGTAGCTATAGGAGGCCAGTCTGAAAGCAAAATCAGAGAAAAAAATTAAAAATTGACGGAGCTATCGCTATTCTAGCACCAGACCCCAGGAATCATGAAGAATGGACAAGCGCAAAAAATCAACACCTCATTCGCCGGGTAAACCACAGCTACTCTAGAGACGATTGATATTCAGCCTCTCACCGTAGCTATAGGAGGCCAGTCTGAAAGCAAAATCAGAGAAAAAAATTAAAAATTGACGGAGCTATCGCTATTCTAGCACCAGACCCCAGGAATCATGAAGAATGGACAAGCGCAAAAAATCAACACCTCATTCGCCGGGTAAACAACAGCTACTCTAGAGACGATTGATATTCAGCCTCTCACCGTAGCTATAGGAGGCCAGTCTGAAAGCAAAATCAGAGAAAAAAATTAAAAATTGACGGAGCTATCGCTATTCTAGCACCAGACCCCAGGAATCATGAAGAATGGATATGCGCAAAAAATCAACACCTCATTCGCCGGGTAAACAACAGCTACTCTAGAGACGATTGATATTCAGCCTCTCACCGTAGCTATAGGAGGCCAGTCTGAAAGCAAAATCAGAGAAAAAAATTAAAAATTGACGGAGAATTCGCTATTCTAGCACCAGACCCCAGGAATCATGAAGAATGGATATGCGCAAAAAATCAACACCTCATTCGCCGGGTAAACAACAGATACTCTAGAGACGATTGATATTCAGCCTCTCACCGTAGCTATAGGAGGCCAGTCTGAAAGCAAAATCAGAGAAAAAGATTAGAAATTGACGGAGCTATCGCTATTCTAGCACCAGACCCCAGGAATCATGAAGAATGGACAAGCGCAAAAAATCAACACCTCATTCGCCGGGTAAACAACAGCTACTCTAGAGACGATTGATATTCAGCCTCTCACCGTAGCTATAGGAGGCCAGTCTGAAAGCAAAATCAGAGAAAAAAATTAAAAATTGACGGAGCTATCGCTATTCTAGCACCAGACCCCAGGAATCATGAAGAATGGATATGCGCAAAAAATCAACACCTCATTCGCCGGGTAAACAACAGCTACTCTAGAGACGATTGATATTCAGCCTCTCACCGTAGCTATAGGAGGCCAGTCTGAAAGCAAAATCAGAGAAAAAAATTAAAAATTGACGGAGAATTCGCTATTCTAGCACCAGACCCCAGGAATCATGAAGAATGGATATGCGCAAAAAATCAACACCTCATTCGCCGGGTAAACAACAGATACTCTAGAGACGATTGATATTCAGCCTCTCACCGTAGCTATAGGAGGCCAGTCTGAAAGCAAAATCAGAGAAAAAGATTAGAAATTGACGGAGCTATCGCTATTCTAGCACCAGACCCCAGGAATCATGAAGAATGGACAAGCGCAAAAAAAGCAACACCGCATTCATAGCCATAGCTCCGTCAAAACTAGGTTCTTAGACACGTCTTTCTTTTTGGATGGCTATCGATATATTGGCTATCGCATAATACCCATATCTAAGAGCAGCCATAGGAAGTCGAATCAGAAAAGCCGTCCGGAGAAGAGAAAAAAAAAACGCTATTCTGAAAAGGGCCTCAGAAAAAAAAAAGTAAGCGCGCGCAAGCTACACGTACGTGTAATACGTGTAAGTACAGTACTGTATATTAAGAACTGAATTAGTCTAAAATTTCAGCACCTAGCAACCCCCGCGCGTGATATTTTTCTATGAAAAAGGACATCACTCTGTACACCAAAATGGCGATTTCTCAATCAATATATGAGCTCTGGAAACGTCTTATCTTTCAGATTGACTATTAGTCTCTACGCTATCGAGTGGTATCCATATCTAAGAGCAATTACTAAAAATCGATTCGGAAAAGCCGCTCGATTACGAGACAGTCTTCTACCCTCTCAGAATCGTAGCCCACCGAGGTGCAACAAACCTGCCCTAATTTCACATTTCAGATTTCATTTCCGGCTTACTTTCTGACTGTACATCGGAAGACTGCTGATAGGGTTAGGGTTTGAGCTAGGGTAATCGTAACGAAACTCGAATCGAGGGATTGACTTAGGGTGATCATAAGGGTAATAGCAACGAAACTCGAATCGAAAAAATCAGCGCATTCGAAAAAGTCAGCGGACTCACTCGAATAGCAAATTTCAGCGGATTCACTCGAATCGAAAAAATCAGCGCAATCGAAAAATTCAGCGGATCAGCACATCAGCGAACTCACTCGAACCGAAAAAATCAGCGCAATCGAAAATCAGCACATCAGCCGATCAGCCGACATACTCGACTCACTCGACTAAAACAAAATCAGCGCAATCGAAAAAATCAGCCGATCAGCATATCAGCGAGCTCAGTCGAAACGAAAAAATCAGCGCATTCGAAAAATCAGCGGATCAGCGACTAAGACG
>JAYLWH010000013.1:0-105000 GCA_037355735.1 Pseudo-nitzschia delicatissima | reverse complement strand
CGTGATATTTTTCTATGAAAAAGGACATCACTCTGTACACCAAAATGGCGATTTCTCAATCAATATATGAGCTCTGGAAACGTCTTATCTTTCAGATTGACTATTAGTCTCTACGCTATCGAGTGGTATCCATATCTAAGAGCAATTACTAAAAATCGATTCGGAAAAGCCGCTCGATTACGAGACAGTCTTCTACCCTCTCAGAATCGTAGCCCACCGAGGTGCAACAAACCTGCCCTAATTTCACATTTCAGATTTCATTTCCGGCTTACTTTCTGACTGTACATCGGAAGACTGCTGATAGGGTTAGGGTTTGAGCTAGGGTAATCGTAACGAAACTCGAATCGAGGGATTGACTTAGGGTGATCATAAGGGTAATAGCAACGAAACTCGAATCGAAAAAATCAGCGCATTCGAAAAAGTCAGCGGACTCACTCGAATAGCAAATTTCAGCGGATTCACTCGAATCGAAAAAATCAGCGCAACCGAATAAGCCATTCTTGTGGATTGTCAGAAGAATAGCGATATCTCACTCAATTTTGAATATCTTTCACTTCTTTTTCTTTTCGAAGGGCCTCCTAGTAGTACCATAGGAGACCGAATAGCATTCGTGAGTAGATTGTACTGTTCTCAGTTGACGAATGTGGTATAGGGTTCTGCCACCTATCCATTTTGGGCAATTCTTGTGGATTGTCAGAAGAATAGCGATATCTCACTCAATTCTCGATATCTTTCACTTCTTTTTCTTTCCGAAGGGCCGCCTAGTAGTACCATAGGAGACCGAATAGCATTCGTGTGTAGAATGGCTATGGTTGAGTTGACGAATGTGGTATAGGGTTTTGCCACCTATCCATTTTGGGCAATTCTTGTGGATTGTCAGAAGAATAGCGATATCTCACTCAATTTTCGATATCTTTCACTTCTTTTTCTTTCCGAAGGGTCTCCTAGTAGTACCATAGGAGACCGAATAGCATTCGTGCGTAGATTGTACTGTTCTCAGTTGACGAATGTGGTATAGGGTTTTGCCACCTATCCATTTTTTGGCAATTCTTGTGGATTGTCAGAAGAATAGCGATATCTCACTCCATTTGGAATATCTTTCACTTCTTTTTCTTTCCGAAGGGCCTCCTAGTAGTACCATAGGAGACCGAATAGCATTCGTGCGTAGATTGTACTGTTCTCAGTTGACGAATGTGGTATAGGGTTTTGCCACCTATCCATTTTTGGCAATTTTTGTGAATTGTCAGAAGAATAGCGATATCTCACTCAATTTTGAATATCTTTCACTTCTTTTTCTTTCCGAAGGGCCGCCTAGTAGTACCATAGGAGACCGAATAGCATTCGTGTGTAGAATGGCTATGGTTGAGTTGACGAAAGTGGTATAGGGTTTTGCCACCTATCCATTTTTGGCAATTCTTGTGAATTGTCAGAAGAATAGCGATATCTCACTCAATTTTGAATATCTTTCACTTCTTTTTCTTTCCGAAGGGCCTCCTAGTAGTACCATAGGAGACCGAATAGCATTCGTGAGTAGATTGTACTGTTCTCAGTTGACGAATGTGGTATAGGGTTTTGCCACCTATCCATTTTGGGCAATTCTTGTGGATTGTCAGAAGAATAGCGATATCTCACTCAATTCTCGATATCTTTCACTTCTTTTTCTTTCCGAAGGGCCTCCTAGTAGTACCATAGGAAACCGAATAGCATTCGTGCGTAGATTGTACTGTTCTCAGTTGACGAATGTGGTATAGGGTTTTGCCACCTATCCATTTTTGGCAATTTTTGTGAATTGTCAGAAGAATAGCGATATCTCACTCAATTTTGAATATCTTTCACTTCTTTTTCTTTCCGAAGGGCCGCCTAGTAGTACCATAGGAGACCGAATAGCATTCGTGTGTAGAATGGCTATGGTTGAGTTGACGAAAGTGGTATAGGGTTTTGCCACCTATCCATTTTTGGCAATTCTTGTGAATTGTCAGAAGAATAGCGATATCTCACTCAATTTTGAATATCTTTCACTTCTTTTTCTTTCCGAAGGGCCTCCTAGTAGTACCATAGGAGACCGAATAGCATTCGTGAGTAGATTGTACTGTTCTCAGTTGACGAATGTGGTATAGGGTTTTGCCACCTATCCATTTTGGGCAATTCTTGTGGATTGTCAGAAGAATAGCGATATCTCACTCAATTCTCGATATCTTTCACTTCTTTTTCT
Organism: Pseudo-nitzschia delicatissima; assembly: GCA_037355735.1. Taxonomy (NCBI): domain Eukaryota; phylum Bacillariophyta; class Bacillariophyceae; order Bacillariales; family Bacillariaceae; genus Pseudo-nitzschia; species Pseudo-nitzschia delicatissima. The sequence continues at coordinate 102,788 of JAYLWH010000013.1, read as the reverse complement.
TTCCGAAGGGCCTCCTAGTAGTACCATAGGAGACCGAATAGCATTCGTGCGTAGATTGTACTGTTCTCAGTTGACGAATGTGGTATAGGGTTTTGCCACCTATCCATTTTTGGCAATTCTTGTGGATTGTCAGAAGAATAGCGATATCTCACTCAATTCTCGATATCTTTCACTTCTTTTTCTTTCCGAAGGGCCTCCTAGTAGTACCATAGGAGACCGAATAGCATTCGTGCGTAGATTGTACTGTTCTCAGTTGACGAATGTGGTATAGGGTTTTGCCACCTATCCATTTTTGGCAATTCTTGTGAATTGTCAGAAGAATAGCGATATCTCACTCAATTTTGAATATCTTTCACTTCTTTTTCTTTCCGAAGGGCCTCCTAGTAGTACCATAGGAAACCGAATAGCATTCGTGTGTAGAATGGCTATGGTTGAGTTGACGAATGTGGTATAGGGTTTTGCCACCTATCCATTTTTGGCAATTCTTGTGAATTGTCAGAAGAATAGCGATATCTCACTCCATTTGGAATATCTTTCACTTCTTTTTCTTTCCGAAGGGCCTCCTAGTAGTACCATAGGAAACCGAATAGCATTCGTGAGTAGATTGTACTGTTCTCAGTTGACGAATGTGGTATAGGGTTTTGCCACCTATCCATTTTTGGCAATTCTTGTGGATTGTCAGAAGAATAGCGATATCTCACTCCATTTTGAATATCTTTCACTTCTTTTTCTTTCCGAAGGGCCGCCTAGTAGTACCATAGGAGACCGAATAGCATTCGTGTGTAGAATGGCTATGGTTGAGTTGACGAATGTGGTATAGGGTTGCGATATCTCACTCAATTTTCGATATCTTTCAATTCTTTTTCTTTCCGAAGGTCTCAAGCTGAAACCAGTAGAACCCAGTAGTACTATGACCGTACCCTTATATATTATTGTATATACCCCAATTTTGCTACCAGTATATACGTTGAAATTTTCCTCGGAGTCTTTTGGCGCGCTAAAAGCCGTATTGACCAAAAATTTGTACCACGCTTGAGGTGCATTTTCGGTTGTATTTTAGGCAAACGCAGCTTCACTCGACCGAGTCAAAAAGAGACAGGATGAAAGAAAAAGCACATAAAACGGTGTATTATTATTTTTTGTATCGAATCATTATTCTTTTCGAAAAACTTTTTCGAACGAAACATGCCACCAAAGAGAAGAAACACCACAAAAAAAGCTGCTGGTAGACCAGCAAAGAAACCAAGGACAAGGATGGTACGCTTTGAGCTAAATGCTGCTCGAAGGCTGGCAAGAAGCAGAAGAATAGAGAAAAGATTGGCGAAGACTTTCTCGGATTCTTCCTCCTCGTCGTCCGAATCCGAGCCCAGACCAGCAAAGAAACCAAGGACAAGGAAGGAGCGCAATCAGCTAAATGCTGCTCGAAGGCTGGCAAGAAGCAGAAGAATAGAGAAAAGTTTGGCGAAGACTTTCTCGGATTCTTCCTCCTCGTCGTCCGAATCCGAGCCCGAGGCTGTTGCTGCTGCTGCAGCAGCAGCAGTTGCTAAACCAAAAGAGGCCTGGGAATCATCGTCGGATTCTGAATCCGAATCCGATACCGAAGCTCCTGTAGCAGCTGTTGCACCACCACCAAGACAAGCAGCAGCAGGGACCCTGAGAGGAGTGCGAGCAGCACCAAGGCGAAATTCCCCTAGACAGGCGAGGGGTCGAAGATCAGCGATAGTTGAATCTTTGGATAATCCTGAAGATGAAGACGACAATGAATCAAGCGATGATGAAGAATCTGAACCAGAACCCCTACCAGTAAGAAGGGGAGGAGGTGGAGGAAGGGGAAGAGGTGGAGGAAGAGGCGGGGGAAGAGGAAGAGAAGGGCAAGATGCTAGCGAAATTGCAAGAAACACAACCCTGTGGAGAAATACAGTCTATTGCAGAACACACAGTATGGCTCGAATGATTACAGAGATTCAGAACCAGCACAAGGCTGATATGGTTGTTATGAAAAGGAGGATTAGAGCTATCGAATCGTACTGCCGGACGTTACTGCATCGCCCAGCAGTACCTGTTGGAGGGGGTGCTACAGCTGCTGTACAACACTTTCGGCGTCGGGTCCCCGTTGGTCAACCCCCAGTTTCTAAGCCAGCAACCCTGTCGAAAGGCCCGAAAACCCTTTCAATACTATGGGACGAGTACCAAAACGGACTGAATGGCGCCAAGCCTGCAAGGGACTTTACTAGAAGTGAAAGAGGAGGGGCAAACAAGCATAACTATTGTCGCCGACTGGTCTTTTGGAAGTGCATGGACAGACTCATAGCGGCGGGGAATGATGTGACTACAGCTATCCAAAGGATTCAAAATGTGTATGGGGTTCTTTCTATCACTGATACGCTCAATGAAATGAGACGATTAGAGGGCGAACACGGACACCATCGATTGCGAGTGTAATCGAAATCGATCGATAGCCTCAACAAATGGGGGTATTTCGGTGTTCAACAGCTGTCCTTTGTTATCCGAAAGTTGCTATGTGATGAATCGATATGTAAACCTGAAGTTTGTCTGGTTGTTTGTTAGTTGCTCGGTTTTCATATCGCTTCATTTCATCGGCGAGGAAGCTGTAGCCATGGATTGTTTTTGGTGATCCCTTATCACGAGTAAATTACTTAGTAAAATTTATGTTACCGCGTATTTGACAGTGATTTTTTTCGGTAGTTTCTCGATGACTTGGGTTCATTTTTTGACTTTGATTTATTTCGAGATGTGCGCGTAGCGCACCACACACTAAGTCCATCTCACGTAGACGCCTACACACCCTCACTACTAGAATTTTTAGTTGAATATATTTATTATATTGGCGTAATAATCCACGAAATAATGGTTCTTGAATTTGGGCGCGCGCGGGCAAACTTGCGAACCTCAATCAAGGAACGTGACCGTAGCAAAAAATGCGTCCCTTAGCATTTCTCGAACCCCTCCCCACGTTGATTACAAAAGGATTTTTGTTGTTTTTCAATGGTGAAAAGGTTTCGTGTTTCTTGGTGTTGTTATGATTTCTTCGCGTCTAACCTCCAACCACAGAACCCATACGGTGACGAGCCATTTTTCACCTGTTCGTTTGATTCGTTTACTTGTTGTTTCCTAACTCCTGGCGGTTGTAGCAAAAAGAGCAACGGAAGTTGCGGTGCGTCTCGCTAGCAGCGGATTTGTCGAGTTTTCGTTGTGGTTTTCTTTCTGAGCGATGGGGGCTCCAATCACAAAACTCAGAAGAGAACCACTCAATTTAATACAATCGCTCGATCCGTCCACTCGACGCTTGCCAATTCCGGACGGTTACGGAGAACGGGGCAACGGAAATAGCATTGCGTCGCATCGGTATTTTTTATTATTTCCTCGCGACGTGACTTTAATCAATCGCAGCGCATCCGCTAAGCTTGTTGTAACAAAGCAGAGTATATTAATCAAAAGAACAGCTCTGAATTGACCAGAAACCATACTATTTTGTTGGCCAGGGCCTTTATAGCCGAGAAGTTACATCCGGAAGAGTGCTTTCATGATCGCTTCTGTGATGATTTGGATTGATGTTTTTCTTCAATTGGATGAAGTGAAATCATGAAAATTCTGGTACGTGTTACATAGATTTATGTATGTTTTACATACTTGCATCTATGTTTCCGGGAATGATTCAATTGATGCACAAGTTTTCTGTTGATTGGAACTTCTGCTGCCGAAGAGGTGCGAACTGATGGGTTTGGGGTCAACCCCAACCCCAATCAACCCCAGGTTCAACCCCAACCGGGTCAACCCCACGGTCAACCCCACCCGGGTCAACCCCAGGGTCAACCCCAGGGTCAACCCCAGGGTCAACCCCAGGGTCAACCCCAGGGTCAACCCCAGGGTCAACTAACCCCAGGGTCAATCCCAACCCCAACTAACCCCAGGGTCAACCCCATTCCCAACCCCAAAAAAAATCGGGTTGGGGCTTGGGTTACACTATCGCAAAGATGAAAAAAATTGGGCTGGTAGAGCACGGGCAGACTCCGGTGCTTCATTAGGGTTAAAGTGCGAGAATTTCCACCCCCCGTGCTGAGCGCTCGCGCCTTTGGCGCGCTCGGCGCCCTTGGGGGGAATTCTATGAATGGGTTCAAAGAAGAACTAATTCTGGCCCTCGGTTTTTTAAAATACGCGAATATGTTGTTTTTACGCAGCTACTAAGGGGGGTTACCAGAACCCCGAATTTGGATATTGACCGTAAATGCATTAAATGATGACAGTGAACAATAGTAATCGTCTTCATATTGTGAAAGAATGTTGTCGACAGTTGTATTAAGGGTTATCGTCATGAAGAGTGTCTGTTGAGGACATCCAAACTGTTGTGAAGAGGTAATAATATTTGTCGAGTTTTTGGTTCCGGTTTCTCATTCCGTCCCCCTCTAGTTTCTTATTCCGTGAGAGCACTCCATGTAGAATTCAGGTAGTGCAGAAAAAGAACTAAATAAGACCAGTCGGAGAACCCACCCCTCAGTTTTCGCGCCTGCCCGCCCACCATCCGAAAAATATTTTCAAGGACACTACTAGAAGGCGTAGGATTCTACGGGATTTTTCATTCCAAGGACCGCAAAAGTGTGCCGGGCGTCCTTGGTTTGAAAATCTGTCCGCCCGGACAAACCAGGGACAATTTCCGACTCAGTCGATAAAACATTTGGTCATTTTTGGCGGGCAGGACACAGAATTCGCGCGGTTGGGAAACCCCCTAATAGTAATCTACCGTCCTCGATTTTCCGAGGCACGGGATCATCCTTTGGCACTTATCGCGCGGGCTGGGCTGAGTATTCCCTTTCAATTATTACACGGTTTTTCGTCTATCAAGCAAAATTACGTACGTTGGAGACGTAGGCTAAGTACCATCATCCGTTTGCAGTTATCGCGCGGGCTGGACTTGTATGTACCAGATCTACAGAAAATCGTCGTAGCCTACGGTTTCCCCGTACACAATCAGTCGTGTCCTTGTATGTACCAGATCTACAGAAATTCGTCGTAGCCCACAGTTTCCCCATACACAATCAGTCGTGCCGCTGCTGCGGTTTCACCATAATCAGTCTTATGCCGGATTAAAAATTGATGCCGACACGCTGTATTACTAGCAATATCGTGTGAAAAATAACAGCGCTGATTGTTTTACACGCGTTTATACGTGTAAATATTGCTGTACGCGCTTTTACGTGTTAATTAATCATAAATTTCAATCCACTTCTTTTTCGATTGATTTTTCATCCGGCAATGGCGGACAGCCCTGTCTACTCTGATTATAACGACAACAGCAGCATTGAATCACTCTCTAACTGTTCATGGTTGAAAAGGTGAGTATTTATGAAGTTTTGGTTCCATTATTTGATTGCAACTGCAATTTATACCGTCGATTGCTAACCGTCGATCCTTCTTTTTCCGTGTTTGCTATTTCAACACTTGTTTCACCATGGGATTCCCCAGCAAAATGGAACGCCACAGCACCCGACAGAAAAACAACAAGAAACGACAGCTTGAGGCCGATCGTGCAAAAGCTTTGACTACTCGAGCAACCCGTGGGTCTACACGTCGAAAAACGCCTCCTTCTCAGTCTGGGTCCGATACCGAGCATGAAGAGAGAGAACATTTTGGGGTGATTGCTCCTCAAAACAAGATCTTAGATGACTATGCGACAATGATTCCGGGAACGCAAATCAACCCAACAGCATTGCCCTTGCTTCCGATGGCTGTGCCAGCGGTTCCGTATGTTGACCCCGCCTACAGAGATGGAACTCGACGTTTCGACGAATTCGATTTCCAAAAGATGATCCCCGACAACATCTCCGAATTCAACATCCATTCTATCATGAGGTCTATTGCGGACAACCCCATCCAGTTTAATCCAGGAACCAAAATTGCTGTTGAGATCGATACTCTCCATACCAAAACCAAGAAGTATGAAAGGAATAAGAGTTCGATTAAGTTGTTGTTCGATTCGACTGACACTGACGACCGGAAACCGGCTGCTAAGCCCCATGAACGTGTCAAGTCTCCTCCTGACAATGGTTGTGCTTCCTTTCCATTTGGAGATCGTACCAAACAACAAGAGCAACGCTCTCGTGACTACCATCGACGCGAAAGGGGACGGAGCTTGACTGATGATGGAATGAAGTTGTTGTTCGATTCGACTGACACTGACGACCGGAAACCGGCTGCTAAGATGCCCCATAAACGTGTCAAGTCTCCTCCTGGCAATGGTTTTGCTTCCTTTCCATTTGGAGATCGTACCAAACAACAAGAGGAACGCTCTCGTGACTACCATCGACGCGAAAGGGGACGGAGCTTGACTGATGATGGAATGAAGTCGTTGTTCGATTCGACTGACACTGACGACCGGAAACCGGCTGCTAAGATGCCCCATGAACGTGTCAAGTCTCCTCCTGACAATGGTTTTGCTTCCTTTCCATTTGGAGATCGTACCAACCAACAAGAGCAACGCTCTTGTGACTACCATCGACGCGAGAGGGGACGGAGCTTGACTGATGATGGAATGAAGTCGTTGTTCGATTCGACTGACACTGACGACCGGAAACCGGCTGCTAAGATGCCCCATAAACGTGTCAAGTCTCCTCCTGGCAATGGTTTTGCTTCCTTTCCATTTGGAGATCGTACCAAACAACAAGAGGAACGCTCTCGTGACTACCATCGACGCGAAAGGGGACGGAGCTTGACTGATGATGGAATGAAGTCGTTGTTCGATTCGACTGACACTGACGACCGGAAACCGGCTGCTAAGATGCCCCATGAACGTGTCAAGTCTCCTCCTGACAATGGTTTTGCTTCCTTTCCATTTGGAGATCGTACCAAACAACAAGAGCAACGCTCTCGTGACTACCATCGACGCGAAAGGGGACGGAGCTTGACTGATGATGGAATGAAGTCGTTGTTCGATTCGACTGACACTGACGACCGGAAACCGGTTGCTAAGATGCCCCATAAACGTGTCAAGTCTCCTCCTGGCAATGGTTTTGCTTCCTTTCCATTTGGAGATCGTACCAAACAACAAGAGGAACGCTCTCGTGACTACCATCGACGCGAAAGGGGACGGAGCTTGACTGATGATGGAATGAAGTCGTTGTTCGATTCGACTGACACTGACGACCGGAAACCGGCTGCTAAGATGCCCCATGAACGTGTCAAGTCTCCTCCTGACAATGGTTTTGCTTCCTTTCCATTTGGAGATCGTACCAACCAACAAGAGCAACGCTCTTGTGACTACCATCGACGCGAAAGGGGACGGAGCTTGACTGATGATGGAATGAAGTCGTTGTTCGATTCGACTGACACTGACGACCGGAAACCGGTTGCTAAGATGCCCCATGAACGTGTCAAGGCTCCTCCTGACAATGGTTTTGCTTCCTTTCCTTTTGGAGATCGTACCAACCAACAAGAGGAAGGCTCTTGTGACTACCATCGACGCGAAAGGGGACGTTCATCGTCCCCGAGACGCAAGTCTTCGAGGCGCTACTCTCCCGAACGAACACACGGAGCGTACCCACGCCATCGTTCTCTGGACAACCATCGATCTCGTCACCATCGAAGCCCCGAAGAACGTCGTCACCATGAGGACAACCATCGATCTCGTCACCATCGAAGCCCCGAACGTCGTCACCATGAGGACAACCATCGATCTCGTCACCATCGAAGCCCCGAAGAACGTCACCATGAGGTCAACCATCGATCTCGTCACCATCGAAGCCCCGAAGAACGTCGTCACCATGAGGACTACAGGCGCCGCAGATCCTCCTCTGCAAGATTTCTCTATCGTGTTGAGAGAATCTCTGTAACCAACAGCAGCAGCTATCGTTTTGAACAACGCTCATTCTTTCGACATCAACAGCTACGCAATCCGGCGACCGCATTAACAACAAGGCCGTCTTCCTCTCCAACAGCATTACCAGCATCACTACCAGCCTCCTCCTCCTCCTCGGGGTCCAGTCTACCAAGGCCCGGAGCGCTACATCTACCCCGATCATGATCGCGGTTCCATCCCCTATCATCCTCAGGGTCCGAATGATCGTCGCCTCTGCGATGTCTGATCCGGATTACATATTTCCACCCAAGCCACAGCGTCATCTCTTTCCACCAAGATTGTTCACCCAAGCCACAGCGTCATCAAATGACTGTATTTGTTCTGTGGCAAATTGATGTCTACCACACATATTGGGTGTCGGCGATACAAAAGTATCCCGTACAAAATTCATCGTACAAATCACGTAGGAATTTCTGGCTAAAAAAATAGAGTACTTAGATGATCGTATATTTTACTTAGATCTGATACACGTGCAACTTCCGAGTCACGACAGGATTACTAACATATTCCTAGTAAAATTGCTACCTAATCTACGTATTTTCTACGTATTTTTTCGTTTCTCGCGCGGGTAAATCTTCAGTGAAGTGCTCTATCAATTAACGGGCTCCTGTAAAACAGTGAATTAAAGTGAAGTGCACCGGAGTACCTGTAGAAGGACAGCCTGAAGCAAGAATGAGGCGCAAAGCTTGAAAATTGACCGAGATATGACTACTCTTGTGGCGGACCATGTAAATGTCTCAGAATGGATAGGTGCCAAATCGGTAGACCGAATTCGCTTGGTCAACCAGAGGGTCTGCAGAAACGATACTGAGTCGCCCTCTCAGAGTACTTGTAGAAGGACAGCCTGAAGCAAGAATGAGGGCCAAAGCTTGGAAATTGACCGAGATATGACTACTCTTGTGGCCGACCATGAAAATCTCACAAAATGGATAGGTGCCAAATCGGTAGACCGAATTCGCTTGGTCAACCAGAGGGTCTGTAGAAACGATACTGAGTCGCCCTCTCAGAGTACTTATAGAAGGACAGCCTGAAGCAAGAATGAGGGGCAAAGCTTGAAAATTGACCGAGATATGACTACTCTTGTGGCAAACAATGAAAATCTCACAAATGGATAGGTGCTAAATCGGTAGACCGAATTCTCGGCCTCAACTACTAATAGAGTGTTCACTGGCTATTGCCTACAATATCATTATCAAGCTGTGATTTTCAAAACATTTGTTAGAATATTGTAGAAAAGCAGAATGTGTAATAGCATTGTTCATGTACGTACTAAAATAGAAAGATGATTGAAGTGATAAAAATCCAGAAACTATTATTATTGTGTGCGCTTTTGTCGCTTGCAGGGAGTACGTATAACCCTAACCTCATGTGAGTGAGTTCAAATTTTTATCCCACTTCTTCAGGCACCGACACCGGAGTCAGTTGCAGCCCGTGCGCTAGCAGCCCAATCAAAGTGTGTTTGCTGCATCGGGTTTTTCCAGAAAATAATTCTTGTTTTGGTTTCTATCGATTCGATACGACTCGATTCGGATCGAGTTGATTTCGTTATTTCTGTTCTTCTGCGGCCGCTAGCTGTTTGTAGCGTTCTCTTTCTCCGCCAGATAGTATTCTCCATCATCATCATTGCGAACCAATCGATTCTGGCAGGGATCTCTTAAAAACGTTTCGATGATGCTTTCAAAGGCCGTGACATTCGGTATCGTTAGGTCGTCCCGTTGGTGCGACGCCGGAATCAAATACTGTTTCAGCCACTGCCCAAGCGTGTAAGAAATTGGCAGGAGTTCCTTCCGTACGGCGTCATATTCTGGCAAACAAATGTCAAACGAGTTTTCCTTGTCTGCCGCTGCCGCCAGGGATTTTTCCAAATTGTTTAGACCGTTTCCGCTTCTATATACGGTATTATCGAGAGCAGGAAGCCTCGTTCGATCAAACTCCAAAAAATTGGCGAGATTTTGGTAAAAGTATTCTTCCTTGCCCTGACTCGACTCGTAGAGGAAGATTTTGTTCGGGACACCAACGTTGAAAAAAACATTATTACTACTACCCGAAAAGGGAAAGTCCCGGGGATTTGCGTACGTGTCGTTCAAGCGGACAGTGGCTTGACGAATTTCGGACTGTAAAAGATCAATCTCGTTTTGGTCGAGTGGGGTCTTGCCAAGCCTTGCCAGAGAGAGATGAAAGCGCGACCGGGGCACACACACTTTGGTCGTTGCTCTTCCACGATGTTTCGCGCACTCGTGTTTGACCTGATTCAACCCAATTTGTCGTTCCGCAACGAAATCCGCAAGGGTTTCGTTACTCCCGCTTTTGACCCGTTCGGCTCTACCACTATTATGCCACATCTATTTTTATTTTGTTTCGTATTATATATATTCGTCGAAATATAATGATATTGAAACAATACAAACAGAGATTGATGAACAGCGAAAAAAAATGTTGCGTGAGCCGACCCTTGTCAATCATAACACATCGCGTTGTTATCATACACGAATGTTAGTTAGTACACAATAACAACAACAACACGCACCATATTGGTAAAGGACTGGAACCACAGAACTGGATGCCGAATACCAACAATCAGTTTCGTCTTGGGAAGCTTCTCTCCCATAACCTTCAGGTCTACTGGTCCCTCGAGATATCTCGGACACTTGTTCCCCCTCAGAGGCTTCTTTTCCGTGTAATTGTGGGCTCCATTTCCAAACTCTATAGACCAGTTGATGTAGCTGTAATAGATGGTGTTTTCCATCGGTGTGCAGACATCTTGATTCGATGGCATGGTCGTGACGGGCGCCAGCAATTTCATCATTGCAGTGGTCCCGCATTTGGGGAATCCGGCAATGACAAAATCTAGGATCGGGCCCTGAGCATCTGCATTTTCGGCAAGGTTCCCATGGCCGTCCTCTCCTACGAACCAACTGTCGTAGATTTCTTTTGCAACGCGTTTCTTTCTCCATAGTTCGATGGGTGTGTTGTTGTTGTTGTTGTTGTTGTTGTTGTTTTCTGTTAATGTTTCTTCCGAGTTTTCCAGCAGTGATGTTGTTGTTGTTGTTGTTGTGGATCTATTCCTATTTGTATTCGTAGTTGTAGTTGCCGTTTGTACTGGTGCATCTTGAGTATATTGCAGTATTTCGGAAAAGACTTGTCGTTCATGGTAATAGCGAATGATCGTCAGACCAACCAAAAAGACAGAAGTAAGAAAGACCAGCTGAACCCGTCGAGAGATTGTTGATTGCTGCAACGGCAATGGCGTTGATGTTGATTTGTCCACGTTATTCATATTATTTTTTCTTTGTCACTCTTGCTAACTGCTGAAAGTCTCAATTTTTGTTTCTTTTCTGATTCGGTGTGTTTGTTGATGTTGATATCCAGAATCATATCATATTTTTTTATCAATACGTATTCTTTCCCGACTCAACAACGCTCATAACGACTGTTATTGTCGTGTAACTTTTCTCCACCTCCGAAACGTTACTCTATGAACAAAGAACAAGAATCGAGGGGCGTGCGCAATGCCTTGCCTTCTGGGGCATCTGTTCTGGAGTCATCACTGCCCAATCCCGGTCATCCCCTTCACATATCGAATGAATCGAATGAATCGAATGAATCAATCAATCCTCCGGAACGTTCCGTTCGGAATTCACGCAAGGTTTGCGGTTTGGCCATCCTATCAATTTAATCGTACTAGTCGATCTGGGAATGCCAGGATCGCACAAAGAAGTTGCGCATGCTCGTACGATCAATACACGTGCTACGTACTTGGTACTGGTAAGCAAGGACGCAGACGCTGCCGCGGCCCCGAAGGAAGGAATCTGAAAAATAATGACCCTCACACACCAACATATGGGGGCCATTGCATAGTCAAATAATAATGGCACCATTTGCACCAATCACCCAGATTGAATGGAACGAAACAGGTAGTCGAAATTGAATTGAATTGAATTGAATTGAATCGAATTGAATCGAATTGAATCAATGCGTAAGGCCGGATCAACACACACAAACATGACAGCCGATGGCTTTTGCAATCGCAAGAACCTTCGCAGGGTTTATATCTTCATGCTTGGCATGGCATTTGCTGCCCTCTTTGCCATAAAATCGGAATTTACATTTACGGTCGACGTGCCCGACATGCCAAGTGACGTTGAGCTCAAGGAGACAACTGCGACGACGATTGTGGTAAAAAACGATGACGATGACGATGACGATGAATATGACGATGACGATGACGATGACTATGACAATGACGATGACGATGACGATGATCAACTGTCATTGACCTGGGAAGAGGCAATACTGAAGAACATGACACAGACAAAGCAAACACAGATTGAAAATTATCGAAAGGGGTCCGCCCTGATGCTCAATATTCATGCGACACATCATGGGGGTACCAGCTTTTGTGGGCGCATCGGAAGAAATGGGTTGAACCACAGCATCGCTCCTGCCTTTGCCTGCATGGGGGACAAGGATCACAAATTTCCGGATCCAGAGGAACGGGGCTGCTTATCGGGCGACGACGACGACGACAAATTCTGCAAATCATTCAAGGGCATGAACGGCAAGACATGGTCAAAGGAACAAACCGGCCCCTATGTGGAAGCCATCCGCCCCTATTTTCACATGATCTCGTGGGAATTTTCAAGGCCACCCATGGGTCGAAACCACCACATTGACGATCCCGACTGGGACTATCCAAATCTCTTGTCGGTGATCATCACCCGGGATCCTCTTTCCCGCTTGCTGGCTGGAGATAGCCATCTCAGCCATACATATCCCGGCTATAACACTGGCGAACTGAACCGGACTCGTTGGTGGGACTTTGCCGCGTATGACAATGAAAAAAATTCGGACAATTTCTTTCTTCGGATTGTGGCCTCCAAACCCCAGAGCAGTCGTCGAGACGACAAGGTCGTCCCAAACCATTTGTCGCAGGGGATGAATCGGACCACCGACGAGATCATGGAGCTACTTCCAACAGGAATCGGAAAGGACGACTTTCACAGAGCCAAGGACCTGCTGGATAAAATGACCATTGTCTTGGACATTGCATGTTTGACAGAAGGAATGGAAGCTCTGGGGAATCTGCTTGGCTTGGATTTGCCGGACTACAAACCAAAGAAAAAGCATCTCACCAAGAAGGCGACGCCCAGGGAAAGGATTGGCTATGAGGATGTCTACGAGTATTTGGTAGCCAAGCACGAATGGGATATAGCACTCTACGAGTATTCCAAAACCATTAGCCTCCTCAAGTGCGACGACCTATAAGAGAAGCCGGCAGCTCCGACAAACAAGCCTACCACCAAGAATTGAAGAACAGATCATTCATTCATGAACATAACATACATCCAATTCACTAATTAACTTATTGTGCATGAAATGCCAGTGATCGCGAAAAAGTAAAGTACATTCTTTTTGTCTTGCTGTATTCTTTTTCTTTTTTAGCCAGAAATTTCTACGTGATTTTTACGATGTGCGTACGCCAATGCCACAGAACAAATAATACAACCATTTAATTTGATGCGACTGTGGCAGAACAGACTAGAGAGGTAGAAACCAACCTTGAGATGGATAGTAATTGAATTGCAGCTTTTACGGATTAATAATTTACGAGCTATTAATAGTGCGATGTAGTGTTACCTCCATGATAGTGCTCTCTTAATTAACGGGCTCCTGTTAACCAATCAGATCGAATGAAGTGCACCGGAGCCAATATGTAAACGTGTAATGACACATTTTATCATCTAGGGACAACCGTTACAACCAAGGCCATTGTTTATCAGCTCCTGCAATTCAGTGGGAGTGGTACCATTCAAGTTATTACCGGCTTACAGAATCGTCCACAAGAAGGAACAAAAAACAGGATTTTGGGGAGATGTGTGGTTGAGAGCGAATATCCTGTGTGATGGCGTCTCGCGTTCAATAAATACAAGCACTCACCTAGACCGAGAATATTCAATCTTGTGAGTAATCCAATTTCGGAAGGAATGGTACCCGTAAGGTCGTTTTCGTCTTTCATCATCGATGTTGAAAAGGACAGAAAAATTCAAATGAGAACAGTACGAATTTGAAAAGAAAGTATTACGAAAAGGCTCGATTCTGTTTCGTGACAACAGCGGGAACCCAATGTTCTGTGTGATGGTGTCTCGCGTTCAACAAATACAAGCACTCACCTAGCCCAAGATAAGTCAAGCTTGTGAGTAATCCAATTTCGGTAGGAATGGTACCGTTAACGGCGTTATCGTCTTTCATCATGGATGTTGAAAAGGACAGAAAAATTCATATGAGAACAGTACGAATTTGAAAAGAAAGTATTACGAAAAGGCTCGATTCTGTTTCGTGACAACAGCGGGAACCCAATGTTCTGTGTGATGGTGTCTCGCGTTCAACAAATACAAGCACTCACATAGCCAAAGATAAGTCAAGCTTGTGAGTAATCCAAATTCGGTAGGAATGGTACCCGTAAAAGTGTTATTATTGGCTTTCATCATCGATGTTGAAAAGGACGGAAAAATTCAAATGAAAACAGTCAGAAGTTGAAAAGAAAGTATTGCGAAAAGGCTCGATTCTGTTTCGTGGCAACAGCGGAAACCCAATGTTCTGTGTGATGGTGTCTCGCGTTCAATAAATACAAGCACTCACCTAGATCGAGGTCCGTCAAGCTTGTGAGTAATCCGAATTCGGTAGGAATGGTACCGTTAACGGCGTTATCGTCTTTCATCATCGATGTTGAAAAGGACAGAAAAAGGCAAATGAGAACAGTACGAATTTGAAAAGAAAGTATTGCGAAAAGGCTCGATTCTGTTTCGTAACAACAACGGGAACCCAACGTTCTGTGATAGTGATGAAGGTGTCTCGCGTTCAATAAATACAAGCACTTAAATACAAGCACTCACATAGACCGAGATACCCCAAGCTTGTCATCAATCCAATTTCGGAAGGAATGGTACCCGTAAGGTCGTTCAAGTCTTTCATTATGGATGTTGAAAAGGACGGAAAAAGGCAAATGAGAACAGTCAGAAGTTGAAAGGATTGCCTTTCGAAAAGGCTCGATTCTGTTTCGTGTGATGGTGTCTCGCGATCAATAAATACAAGCACTCACTTAGATTGAGATACCCCAAGCTTGTGAGTAATCCGAATTCGGTAGGAATGGTACCCGTAAAAGTGTTATTATTGGCTTTCATCATCGATGTTGAAAAGGACAGAAAAAAGCAAATGATATCAGTACGAAGTTACGAAGGAAGGATTGCCTTTCGAAAAGGCTCGATTCTGTTTCGTGACAACAACGGGAACCCAATGTCCTGTGTGATGGTGTCTCGCGTTCAACAAGTTCAAGCACTCACATAGATCGAGAGCCGCCAAGCTTGTAATCCATCCAAATTGGGTAGGAATGGTACCCGTAAAATCGGCTTTCATCATGGATGTTGAAAAGGACAATAAAATGCAAGCGAGATCAGTCAAAAGTTGAAAGGATTGCCTTTCGAAAAGGTTCGATTCTGTTTCGTGACAACAGCTGGAACCCAATGTTCTGTGTAATAGTGTCTTGGTGTTAGGCCAAGTACAAGCACTCACCTACCGCGGCACCCGTGAGGGTGCTACAATCAACGCCAAAGAACTCGTCACAGATCCGGGCGGGATTTTCACTCGGCAAATCGGATGGAACTCCACTTGGCACGTCAGAAGGAACTTCACTCGGCAAACCGGAAGGAGCTCCACTCGGAAAATCGGAGGGAACTCCACTCGGAAAATCGGATGGGGCGGCAGCTTTGCTGATCTTCTCTTTCTTTCCGATCTTTGTGAACCTTTGGGTAGTATCTTCCTGCCTGACACTCTTCCTTGCATTTAAAGAGACGGTAATGCGATCGGAGACACCACTATCCTCTTCTTTCTTGACGACACTGTCACGCACAAAGCGATGGTCTTTGTCGATGCCCTTACGAAGCACACCGCCATTCTCTTCCTTGATGAGATCGGACGGAAGATCACCTTCGGCACCCGGAGTAATCGCTGCTTCAACGATGAGGGCGATAGCGAGAACCCTTTTGAAGATATTGCAAATCATCATTGAGTTCTGTTGTGATTCGAAATGGGTTGTGTTGTGATTCGAAATAATATTCCAATTGAATTGGTTGGATATTCATTTTATGCGGAAGATTCAAATTGCATCTCCCATTTCGATTCGATGCATATAATACGTGTAAACCCAGGAGAAGAGAGAAATTTTGCTGCGATAAAGTGAGGATCAAAACGACAGAACTTGAAGATAAAACATTCATCGCGCCGTGCATCAAAAATTAATTATTAAACGCCGACGATCGGAATCCATATATGTAATTCGCAGTCTTGGAGAAGGCAGTTGTCCCCACAGATTTAAGATCAAAACGACAGAACTTGAAGAAATTGTAAATATACAACGCCGACCATTGAAATCCGTATGTAATTTTGTAGTCGCGCTTGGCATTCTCTCAACAGATTTAAAGGAACAAAACGACGGGACTGCATTGATGAAAATCGATAAGGGAGAATACAAGGGTACTTATACAACGCCGACGGTCGGGGAATGCATAATAAAATATGTTATCGTAGTCTTGGAGAAGGCAGTCCGCTCCCCACAGATTTAAGATCAAAACGACAGAACTTGAAGCAATTGTAAGTCGCTCGTCACATTTCTTAATCAGATTTAACAATCTCAATTTCCAAAGAACTCACGACTAAGAGGCCTATATAACCGCTCAATTTTTGTTTCCAGCGCAGGAATGGTGCTTCTCCTGATATGAACAGTACTTTGGTTATCTACCAGATTTAACAATCTCTCTTTCCACGTTCTCAACAGTTCTTGAAAAGAACTCGCGACTAAGAGGCTTATACAACCGCTCAATTTTTGTAACAGCATGCCCAAGAAGTGGGACTGGGACAGAATTAGTCACTAATAGAAAGTGATCTGTCACAGTGGAATGGCGCGCTGGCATATCGCTAAATACATGCCGTGCGCACAACTTCCCTAAGTAACAAGTTCGCCATTATACCTTAATCTGGCACCAATACGAGGAATTGGTGCGAGATCGGCAACTCGCTAAGGCGACAACTAATATCACAATCTAATCACAATCTAATTGTAAATACACGATTATTCCAATCTACCAAACACGCTGTTATTTTGTGTCCAGCGCAGGAATGGTGCTGTGCTTCTGCTGATATGAACAGTACTTTCGTTATCTACCTATAGTACCCATTTGTGCTCAGCGCAGTGAGGCTGGTGGAAAATCGACATAATATTTCTAAAATGCTCGCAATTAAATTAGCTTAGAGGGTTTGGGGAAAATCTTCTCAGATGATTCGTTGAGTTGATATCCAGAATCACATCCTATCAGTTTAATCGTACTAGTCGATCTGGGAGTGCCATGATCGCACAAAGAAGTGCATGCTCGTGTACAGTACACGTGCTTGGTAAGGACACACGCGGCTTCGAAACAACCATTGCATAGCTCCATTCCAATGTACGTACGTAGCATCTAAAGCCCGCGCAAGCTCCGAATAAGTACTGAAGTAGTCTCAGAATCAGTCTTTCTACAATACTCATACCAGTACTGCCGTCTTACACATTATTTTCGGTCGATGGCAAGACTGCAAATCGTAACGTAGCCCACTGTGGTACGAGTACAACAAACCTGCCCTCGAATGAATCGAAGAAATCACAACATCATCATCGAAAAGAAAATGTTTTGATTCCAATCGTTTGTTCGAAGAATGAGAGATTGTCACCATCCCCACTCACTGGAAAGTCTACTTAATTGTGGTCGTACAAAGGACGAAGACGAATTGCGTTTCTCGTAACAAGGTCGCCGGATTGGGACGATTGTTGCGTAACGGCGGAGATCCAGAGAACAACAACAAGGCCCAGGACGATTTCTTGTTCTCTGCGCCTTTTTTCTACGACCAATCATGGTCTTAAACAAGAGCAATGATCTATTGGTGTTAAAGCTTACAACGAGAAATCATGGAATTGCCCGCTAATTGGAGCTTTGAACTTCGATGAATTTGTATCAGCGGGTTGATAATGTTTAATTTTTCTAAAATCTGAAAAGAATTATTTATTGGCTCTTCTCATGGTCTTGGCGGATCCATATGTATGAGCCATATTTTTGTTTTGTGGTCCAAGAATGTTTGTTTTCAAGACTAAGAGGAAAACCATCGGTCGTTTGCGAACTTATGCACCGAACCGTAGAACTTCAAGATGACTACGGAAAATGAATTAATGCATTCCAAAATTCTGTCATCGGATATAAATCTCGAGAAATGAAAGTCATTTTCAAAACCGTTCGAGAACAATCTAGAATATCGAGCTTTCCGGCATGAAGAATATATCTCGTGCCGATTATTGCATCAACCGCTAATCATCACGAAAACCATTCGAATTTATGGAAATATAGAATGAAAAGGTGCGCTATTGGAAAATGCAAAACGAAATACGTACAAGCCCATTAACTCTCATCTAGACTCTCTTCTAGCGATAACGAATCAAACCACGAGAACCGTGGCCAAAACTGAAATTCGAAAAAGCATTTGCAACTGCTCATAAAATAACATTTCGAGAGATCCCGAACTAAAACACAAGAACAACCTATTTTTATACAAAATGACATCTCGTTACTCTCGATTGGCGCTATCCGCTCTGATAGCCGTCGTAATCTGCACCTCGGGTACGTTTGCTGCCTGCCCATTCGCTGCTGGGCTCTTTGGAGGCACGATCGACGACAGTGATAACCACAGCAGTCATCTCCGAAAAGCCATGCCTGCCAACCACCAACAATTTCTCCGACGCATGGAACCACTAAACGATGGACTTCTGAACGAAGGTAAGGGCTGTTGGGGCTTTTGCAATAAAACGGCTGGTGATTGTGACTATTGTGGAACCGGCCAATGCTGCCGAGACTCCGACTACAGACATGGAGTAGAGGGATGCGAACTCGCACAGGGATTGATTGGATCCAAATGCGGACATTGGAAGGGCGAACTTGCACCCACTCTACGAAATGAAGGTTTATCTTGTTTTGGAGCCTGTGAGAATACAGCAGGAGATTGTGACTATTGTGGAACCGGCCAATGCTGCCGTCAGATCGATGGGGAGCGATGCGTCCCCGGATGCGAGCTTGCCGCTATCAACTGGATCGATGGTCCAGCTTCGCAATGTGGTTCTTTCTCTTCCACAGATGTGTGCGAACCAACCGCTCCTACGGCCAATAACCCACCTCCTACGAACGACGGCGATGGTGGAGACGTTGAAGAACAAGACCCAACACAAGTACCAACAGGAGGGCTATTGCACGAAGGAGTTGGCTGTGAAGCTCGTTGTAACTTCCAAGGAGGTGACTGTGATTGGTGTGGAACTGGTCAGTGTTGCGACAACACCGATTGGTACAGAGGTGTTCCTGGATGTGAGCTCGCACAAGGCCAAGCAAATGCAGTCTGTGGAGAATTCAGTGCCCCATATCCGGAACCAAATGAGTTTCGATTGGGAATGCCTCTTGGTACCGCTTCGACACCAGCTTCGGTACAAACGACAACCGAAGGTTGGACAGAAGGATGGATTAGAGACATTGTGGCAACGGGAGATGACCTCGATAGCACCTCTGGCTATGATGGCGAGGGTGGAAATCCTTGGTCGGAATTCGAGATGTCACTGGTTCGAGATTTGATTCTTCAAGAAATCCGCCGCGCTTCTCCAGGAAGAGACGAGGTCAGTGGCGCTAAATTTGTTCGTCTGGCATTCCATGATTGTCTGCAATATACGGATGGAGAAGGAGGATGCGATGGATGCCTCAATTGGGAAAACATGGGGGCCGAAGTTGGTGGAATGAATGGCCGAACGGAGGATCGAGAGTTTGAAGATTTTGAGCGAATACAGAGTAACAACGGCTTGCAACACGTCGTTGAGTTCTTGGAATATGTTTACAACCTCGATTTTGGGCATACTTTTGGAAGTGGTTGTTGGGCTACTCCCGCTACTATTACCGGCTCTGCATGGGTTGCTGATACCCGGGAAAATCCAATTTGGGTCACGAGTGAGGACGAATGCCACCAGCTCTGTTTGGATACCGATGATTGCGCTTTCTTCACAGTTCCACAAATTCAATTTGTGAACGGAAGAGGCCCATGCCGACTTTTCAGTGAGGCAGGATCCATGAGAAATTTGTCAAATGGACGCTTGATCGCCGGGCGCGCCGAGTGCCCCCACGAGAGTTGGTCTCTTCGCAGCCGCGGAAAATCCAGAGCCGACCTTTGG
Organism: Pseudo-nitzschia delicatissima; assembly: GCA_037355735.1. Lineage (NCBI taxonomy): Eukaryota > Bacillariophyta > Bacillariophyceae > Bacillariales > Bacillariaceae > Pseudo-nitzschia > Pseudo-nitzschia delicatissima. Next base: position 82,638 of record JAYLWH010000013.1, on the reverse strand, counting down.
GCCTTTGCCTCGCTTGTCGCGGTCGAAGAAGGGATCCAGCGCCACAACTGGGCTTGCGATGGCGACAGACGGTCACCACATGGTGGCCCTATTATGTGTACTCAATTTGAAGGCGAAGACGTGTGCAAGATCAATCCAACTCGTCCATTCGTCTTCAAAACAGGTCGCAAAGACTGTGATAGTAGTTATGTGGATGAACCATACAAGACGGACAAAATTGAAGCATTCCCCGACGAACATTTCAATGGTACCATGACTGTCCGCTTCATGGAAGAACATTTTGGTTTTTCGGGAAAGGAAACTGTGGCCATCATGGGAGCTCACACAATGTAAGAATCGAGGTGGATCTGTATTTATTTATCGTTTGACTTTTTGATTTTACTCACATTTGCTTTTATTATTAAAATTAGGGGGAGATTCAATCAGAGACAGACAGGCCACAAATATGTCTGGACATCCGACTTCTATGCCTTTAACAACCAATTTTATCGGAATATCGCTGGTAGAGAAGATTGGTTCTTTGATGACGACGAATGTACCAAAGTTGGAGACGCCTGGGGTAACAAGGGGCATGCAGTCTGGATTGCGAAAATGAACCAAGTTTACCGAACAGGTGCACCAATCCAATGGATTCAAAAGAAGGTCGTTTGCCCAAATTGTGCAGCCTTGAGCTACGAGCGAGGTGGTCGTCACCCAGATCGCCTAGCACAAGACAGAGACTGCTGTTTGAACAATGTGCCAGAGGGAGCGCAGTGTCGTCCCGATGGTTTTGGACCTCAAGGATCGAAGATCTTCGAGAGGGACAACGACTTTTCGGACGGTTGCGAGTACAGTCATTTCATCTTTGGAAACGACGAAGCAGCCATGGGCAGCGATATGGGATTGATGTACAAGTTCGACGTTGATATTCGTGGATTTCCAAGCGGCTGCCCGGGCTTGGCAACATTTTATCCGAGTGCTAATCGCTTTTCGGATTGGACGTGTGGTATTGACGGTCGTCCGTGGTTCGAAGACCCAAGCCTAAGTTGGAATGACCCCAATCTATCCCGGGTTACCGAAAACAAGTGGACCGAGCGAGGCTGTCCAGCGGATTGTGGTAGACAAGATTACAAGTACCCTGGAGATGAAAGGAGCCTCGCGGACCATGTCGAGCGGTATGCCGATGACCAGGCAGCATGGATCAATGATTACATCCCAACAATGGAGAAAATGATCGAGAATGGGTACGCTGATGGCGATTTGGTAGTGAGTTACGGACAAGAAGTGGAAGAAATTCCAGTTTACGATGAATTCACTCGATAAGATGACTCCGTATACAGTGTAAAAAAGTTGTTCTCCTCGGCAATAAAATAAAAATTCGTATTGTAATCGAGACTAGAGTATTCGTGTTGTCGTCGTGTTGTACTGCACGTGTCTTTGGGTGGAGGTAGAGCGAGTTCGTGTTCGATCTCGAAGGACAGTTAGATGTGTGGGATCTCAAAGAGGGGGTGGACGTGATCTCTTCCTCTGTTCTTGGGGATTGCCCATAGACGGTGAATTCGGTGCATGCCACGTTTGAGCGCTTCTTTGTGCCGGGGGAGCACTTATACGGTTGATTGTTGGATATTGAATTTGCGCTAGGCGCTTGGTTGATTAGACGAGACTCGACTTTGTTATGAGAGGGGGGGGAGGATTGACAACATCGATGCTCATACAGGTCCGAAGACTTCTGTACAAACATAGACATCGCACAAATCCCGGAACAGAGGCTGAACCTCAGCAGATCGTAGCACAAAGGCTACTCTCATGCTTACAGTACCCCGTTCCATTCAAGTCGTCTACAGAGGATTTAACTCGACCAACATTCGGTAGTGTGGTGAAGTAGCGTGTTGACCAAAAGGCTATCGGTACAAAAACACCGGTCAAGGTGAATATCGTCGCTGCCAGCATGGATTCTGACTTAGAGGCGTTCAGTCATAATCCTACGGATGATAGCTTCGGGGCACTGGCTGTTCAGCCAACCCCATTACCAAACATCCGAACCAACGGTTCCTCTCGTACTAAGTTGGATTACTGTCGCGACAACCAACCCAAAAAAGTGCGGGTGATGATCGAAAGAGCCGACGAAGAATCAAAAAAGTGCGGGTGATCATAGGAAGAGCCCGCATCGATCGAAGAATCAAAAAAGCAACGTCGCTATGAACGCTTGGCTGCCACAAGCCAGTTATCCGTGCGTCTCGGTATCTGGTAGAGAATTTCGACTAAGCGAATGCGTTCGAGAACACCGCATAGCTACTCATACCCAGGAATACCCTTTTTCGCCAAAAAAGGGCCATTCAATACCTCTGTCATTTCATGAAAATTTTTTGGACTGTTTTTCTTTCAGAATTGCAGGTTGCCAGCCTGCCCTTTCATTCTGAAAAGTCCTTTCTTTGCAACTCCCCTGGTTCTTTCCCCAATTCGTCCCCTTATCCATAAAAGAATCATATTGTATCCTTTTCTGCCCCAGCCCGTTTTTTTCTGACTCCCCTTGATTCCGAAAATACTGCTTGATCGATTGATCAAACAGAATTCCGAAATAGATGTATTGCGTTTATTGTTGCAATACCGCTCGTCACATGTTGATGAGACGAGCGTATGACTACTGGCAGAATCAACCAGGTTGCTAAACATGAAACGGATCGACGCTAGCAGTGCCGAAGCAGCTGCGTGACAGAACGAAGTTCTGAGCGACGACAGTCAAATATTATAGCAATATTGTAAAACAATGATTACATCACCGTGCGATGGCCGTACGACGGTGATGATAGACCAAGTTGAACAAAATCATCGTCCGAGCGAGGAGTCATCAGAACTAGCTCATTCGAGACTAGAAGCTGCTGACACCCAGCAGGACGACGAGTGCTACAGTTTCCCACGAAAGCACGCCCAGAGGGCACACCGACGGGTATCCAGTAGCAATCCGATAGAAAATACTGTTTGCATTGCAAACGAGTAAATCAACAGGGATCGTTGCGTGTTGTAATGAAACAACAACGCTCTCGGTTTTGTACGACAAAACTGAGTGTCACGTCTTCCTATGGGCTAAAGTACGACAAAAGCCAGTAAGACGAAACAAGCCATTTACTCATCTTCAGCCCGTTAAGTACTAATAGCTTCCCCGTATTGGTGGAGGTCAGGCCCCTAACAAACTGAACAGAAGTTCATCGGTCATGGTAGAAAAATTTCCGAAGAAAAGTCTCCCGGGCATGCTATGCTTCGTCAAAACGTAGAGTACCTTGGGTATCATCTGAAGAAGGCATCGAAGGTATTCAAACCCCGATTGTAACAACGCTTGTGGTGAGACCTTGTTGATCGAGTCTTCACAAAAACATTGTGTCATTGATTTTCTCTCAAGCTCTTGTAACTATTTTCGAAACAAGCCTACAAAATAAGATTGTCAATCTCAATCTTCAATCCGGGAAAGATACAAATTCTTCATTCTGTACGTACGTTCAAGTTGGAATTTCGAGAGAATTGCGCGTTGGCATGTTACAGCGCGTCAGCGCACTTCGACAGTGACAGAAAAAAATTCTTATAAATAAGTGACTGATTCAGTACCAGCCCAACTTCCTATGTTAAATTATTTATTACTCTTACACTTATTTTCTTTGTCTGGTCCACTTCTTCACAGTTTTCTTCCTTGTAGCTGTCTTCTTTGTAATGGTCTTCTTCTTTGCAGCAGCCTTCCTCTTCCCCTGGTGCTCCTTCATTTTCTCCTCGTAGGGATTGGTACGTTTTTTTGCGCGGATAATTGGGGTTCGATACGCGACTTCAACTTCGTGTCTCCGCTTCAAATTATTGTATTCGTTCAGCGAAAGCACCCTCGTCTTTGGCAACTTTACCGGTTTATATTCTTTTCCAGCTTTGGACTTGTATTCGACTTCAACAACATCGTCGTCTTCTTTTCCAACAACTTTTCCTTTACGAATTGAATAATCATCGAATGAATATTTCTCAAGGTTAGTTTGTGGATTCAACTTCGCCTCCCAGACCATCTCTTCCGCATAAACCTCTTCCCCTTCCTCTAAACATTTCCGCTCGCTTTTTTCGGAGTTCCCCCTTTCGTCTTTTAACACTGTTTCAATTGTCTTCGCTCGCTCGACATCAATGTTTCCGCAGGCGAACAAAGATCGTGTTCCTTCTTTTACTCGAATCGTGCAATGCGGTTGCTTCAACCCATACCAACTGACCAACACTGGTCTTTCACTAATCAAAATTGCTGCTCCGATACATGGAAACACCAAGTAGCTCAAACCGCCATAAAAGACAGCGTAACTGCGGGATGAGTCATTGATGTCGATGTGACGCGAATTACAGAGATCCTTCGATACTGCGTACGTTGGCATAATCTCTTTCCTATAATCAACGTCTCCCCGTCTCTTGAACTTGACCGTAGTATAATTCCCAACCGACTTCAAGTACTCAAATGATCTGTTGTAGTCATCGCTTAAATGTGTTGACGCGCATTCGAATAATTGACAGAAATCTTTCAAACAGTGCTTCTTCAGGTTGTTGAATTCAACCTCATCCTGGTCGCCTGTCCCATCATCGAATGATACCACGCAAGAAGTTTTCTTCTCAAATCGGAGGCCAACGCCGACCATTTCCCCCGTCTCATACTCAAATTCTGTCCTCACTTGACTGTGCTTCTCCAAGAAACGTTCGACTCCCTTTGTGATACTCTGGCTCAACTTTTCTTCCTTCCCGAGAAACTGTACAGGCACGTAACCATATTCCTCTTCGTCACAATGAAGTCGATACACCCATTTTTTTCCATTCTTCGGTGGTTTTATTACCCATGACCAGCCCCTCTTATCAAATCTCGTTGGTGCCTGATCGGGATGGTAAACGAGATTTGGTACGAATTGTCTTTTCGTCGGATTCGGTTTCTGGAGTAGATTATAACTTTCCTCCGGACTGATCTTTTTGCCCTCATGCAATCGTGGAAGAACCTGATTCTCCAGTTTGATTTTCTTTACCTTAATTGCTTTATGAAAAATTGCGGGCGCCAACCCTGTCTTCTTCGCTCCCACAGTCCTCTGTGGTGCAGCAGCAGCAGCAGCAGCAGCTGCTGCTGCTGCTGCACGCCTCTTCTGCTTTCTTTTCTCTTTTTGAATTTTGTTCACCATGCCTTAGAATTGTTTTGAGAAAATGACGCTCTCCGCACAAACAACCTTATCTATCCTATCTGATGAGACCTGAGCTTTCAGATAACGTCTTCAGTTTCTTCTAATTCAACCTGTGTGAGGATTGATTGTTCCTTTAACTCTGCGTGGTAAGGGTAATGAAAGAGTGTTTAATTCCTTTTTCTCTTCCATTATTTTTTATGTGTCTTTTTCCGGATGAGAATATGAAACAGAACTTGAAGCTCACCTTTCAAAATCTTGCGCGAACTGTGTACCCGCTCACCTTTCAAAATCTTGCGCGAACTGTGTACAGGCCGTGTACGACTACTCTAGGTCGAGTTCCTATGTATGAGAAGGACTTCTCACTACTAATACACGTACATAGAACGATTGGGCTGCTAACGCACGGGCTGACTCCGGTGTCGGTACCTGAAGAAGTTGTGTAAAAATTTGAACTCACATGAGGTTAGGGTTATACGTACTCCCTGCAACAGACCAAAGCGCACCCAATATGGTAATATTTTCTGGATTTTACTTCACTCATCTGTCTATTTTAGTAAATGAACAATGCTATTACACATTCTACTTTTCTACAATATTGTAACAAATGTTTTTAAAATCACAGCTTGATAATGATATTGCAGACAATAGCCAGATAACACTCTATTAGTAGTTGAGGCTGAGAATTCGGTCTAGCGTTTTAGCACCTATCCATTTTGTGAGATTTACATGGTCCGCCACAAGAGTAGTAACATCTCGGTCAATTTTCAAGCTTTGGCCCTAGTTCTTGCTTCAGGCCCTCCTTCTATAAGTACTCCGAGAGGGCGACTCAGTATCGTCTCTGCAGTCCTTCTGGTTGACCAACCGAATTCGGTCTACCGATTTAGCACCTATCCATTTTGTGAGATTTACATGGTCCGCCACAAGCGAAGTCATATCTCGGTCAATTTTCAAGCTTTGGCCCTCATTCTTGCTTCAGGCCATCCTTCTACAAGTACTCTGAGAGGGCGACTCAGTATCGTCTCTGCAGGCCTTCTGGTTGACCAAGCGAATTCGGTCTACCGATTTAGCACCTATCCATTTTGTGAGATTTACATGGTCAGCCACAAGGGTAGTCATATCTCCGTCAATTTTCAAGCTTTGGCCCTCATTCTTGCTTCAGGCCATCCTTCTACGAGTACTCTGAGAGGGCGACTCAGTATCGTCTCTGCAGGCCTTCTGGTTGACCAACCGAATTCGGTCTACCGATTTAGCACCTATCCATTTTGTGAGATTTACATGGTCCGCCACAAGAGTAGTCATATCTCCGTCAATTTTCAAGCTTTGGCCCTCATTCTTGCTTCAGGCCATCCTTCTACGAGTACTCTGAGAGGGCGACTCAGTATCGTCTCTGCAGTCCTTCTGTTTGACCGAGCGAATTCGGTCTACCGATTTAGCATCTATCCACTTTGTGAGATTTTTATGGTTTGCCACAAGGGTAGTCATATCTCGGTCAATTTTCAAGCTTTGGCCCTCATTCTTGCTTCAGGCCATCCTTCTACAAGTACTCGGAGAGGGCGACTCAGTATCGTCTCTACAGGGGATGTGGTTGACCCGGCGAATTCGGTCTACTGATTTAGCACCTATCCATTTTGTGAGATTTACATGGTCCGCCACAAGAGAAGTCATATCTCCGTCAATTTTCAAGCTTTGGCCCTCATTCTTGCTTCAGGCCATCCTTCTACAAGTACTCTGAGAGGGCGACTCAGTATCGTTTCTACAGTACGTGTGGTTGACCAAGCGAATTCGGTCTACTGATTTAGCACCTATCCACTTTGTGAGATTTACATGGTCAGCCACAAGGGTGGTCATATCTCCGTCAATTTTCAAGCTTTGGCCCTCATTCTTGCTTCAGGCCATCCTTCTACAAGTACTCTGAGAGGGCCAAATGATATCGTCTCTACAGGGGATGTGGTTGACCCGGCGAATTCGGTCTACTGATTTAGCACCTATCCATTTTGTGAGATTTACATGGTCCGCCACAAGAGTAGTCATATCTCGGTCAATTTTCAAGCTTTGGCCCTCATTCTTGCTTCAGGCCCTCCTTCTACAAGTACTCTGAGAGGGCCAAATGATATCGTCTCTATAGGGGATGTGGTTGACCCGGCGAATTCGGTCTACCGATTTAGCACCTATCCATTTTGTGAGATTTACATGGTCCGCCACAAGAGAAGTCATATCTCCGTCAATTTTCAAGCTTTGGCCCTCATTCTTGCTTCAGGCCATCCTTCTACAAGTACTCTGAGAGGGCCAAATGATATCGTCTCTACAGGGGATGTGGTTGACCCGGCGAATTCGGTCTACCGATTTAGCACCTATCCATTTTGTGAGATTTACATGGTCCGCCACAAGCGAAGTCATATCTCGGTCAATTTTCAAGCTTTGGCCCTCATTCTTGCTTCAGGCCATCCTTCTACAAGTACTCTGAGAGGGCGACTCAGTATCGTCTCTACAGGGGATGTGGTTGACCCGGCGAATTCGGTCTACTGATTTAGCACCTATCCATTTTGTGAGATTTACATGGTCCGCCACAAGAGAAGTCATATCTCCGTCAATTTTCAAGCTTTGGCCCTCATTCTTGCTTCAGGCCATCCTTCTACAAGTACTCTGAGAGGGCGACTCAGTATCGTTTCTACAGTACGTGTGGTTGACCAAGCGAATTCGGTCTACTGATTTAGCACCTATCCACTTTGTGAGATTTACATGGTCAGCCACAAGGGTGGTCATATCTCCGTCAATTTTCAAGCTTTGGCCCTCATTCTTGCTTCAGGCCATCCTTCTATAAGTACTCCGAGAGGGCGACTCAGTATCGTCTCTGCAGTCCTTCTGGTTGACCAACCGAATTCGGTCTACCGATTTAGCATCTATCCACTTTGTGAGATTTTTATGGTTTGCCACAAGGGTAGTCATATCTCGGTCAATTTTCAAGCTTTGGCCCTCATTCTTGCTTCAGGCTATCCTTCTACAAGTACTCTGAGAGGGCGAAATGGTATCGTTTCTACAGTACGTGTGGTTGACCAAGCGAATTCGGTCTACTGATTTAGCATCTATCCACTTTGTGAGATTTACATGGTCCGCCACAAGAGTAGTCATATCTCGGTCAATTTTCAAGCTTTGGTCCTCATTCTTGCTCCAGGCTGGCCTTCCATGCCTAGGCTAAGAGAAAGAATCGGTATCGTTTTTTCAAACGCGTGAAAGGGGTGAAGAAAAGATCATCAGACCTTGGGGAGGAGGGTTTAGTCCGTTGTGAATTGTTGGCTTATTTCTCAGAGTGACATGAACTCCAATCCCAAAATCCAGTACTAAAATATGAAATAAGACTATCTTTTTCCGGGTAAGTGTATCCTTGTTTGCATGTTACTAATGTTTACAGAAAACGGAGCAAAGGAAGTTGGGGCGCGCCGAGTTGGGATTTTTCATTTCCTGGCGTCTTGATCTTAATCAACCGTAGCGCCTCGGCTAAGCTTTAGTGTCAAAACAGAGTTAACGAAGCGAAAGAACAACCTCAAATTGACCACAAATCATACTTGTTTGTGTTTGGTGTGTTTGGTGGTCAGCGCTTGGATGGCGGAGAAGTTACATCCGTAATGGTGGGTCAATGAGGGCTACTTTGAAGCTGTCGCGGAAGCAGTTTAGAACAATAACATCAACTTCGCAATGAGCCAATAATATGAATTAGGGTTAAAGTGCGAGAATTCCTCGGCGCGCTTTCGGGGGGGAAATTCTATGAGTAGGTTGAAAGATCGAAGAACTAAATCTGGTCCTCTGTTTTTGTTTTTTCCATGCGCGTGTTTGTTGTTTTTACGCAGAGGTACTAACATATTCCTAGTAAAATTCCTACCTAATCTACGTATTTCCTACGTATTTTTTTTGTTTCTCGCGCGGGTAGATCTGCAGTGAAGTGCTCTCTTCATTAACGGGCTCCTGTAAACCAATCAGATCGAATGAAGTGCACCGGAGCCAATACAGTACTCGTACTCGACGAACTACCAGGAAAACAAAGCAGCGGTGTAAGCTGAAAAACCATTCTCAAAGAAAAAATAGTACTGTACTAGCTCATAATATTATTAATCTCCACCAACGAAGTACAACTACACTATTGGAAAGTTCTCTGTTTCGATCGTCGCTTCGACCAAATTTCGGCTAGGGCTTTCTTTCTTTTTTCTTCTTCTATTCGTTCGGCTTCGCCGCGTCCATCATCTTCCACCGGTAGTTCATCGAATCGAATCCCTCTCATCCTTGTGAGAGTTTGACCAATCTCGAAGCTTCGGGGTCGCTCCAAATAACCAACCGACTCGATAACCTGGGCCATGGATTTTGAAAAATAGTCATCATTGTTACTCCCATAATTGTTGTTGTTGTTGTTGGTTTCTTTCAACTGTGTCAAGACCAAAGGCATTCCGCCTTGATCCAAAACCGAATCAAGGAGGTTCAGCAAATCTGTCAGGCTCGCTTGCGGATGCATCGGAGCATTCTGCAGCATCCAAGCAGCGCAAAGTCCCGCCGCAAAAAGCTGATTTTTTCCCAACAATTGTTCGAGCCTCGAAGCATCGATGTAACCTTCTTCTTCGTCATCCTCTCCTTTTTTGTCATCGAACGGAGAATCTTTTTCTTTCTGGTCATCTTTGATATTATTGTTTACACCGTCGCTAGCCAAATCATCCAATTCTTCGTTTTCGTCTTTGTAAACAACAAGCCCGCGTCCCCCGTCCAATAAGGAAACCACGACATTGGAATCGAATCGCTTCGAAAAGACGTCGTTGGGACGTCGGGGAAAGGGTGTCCCCTTTCGATCCCATTCCAATCGATGAACAACGCCTCGGCCCGCATACTCTACGTGCCCGTACGAAAATTGGCGGCTAATTGACTGGGCCTTTGCCGTAGCATCCGAGACAATATACCTATTCAATAGAATAACCTGGTGTGGGACATCGAGCCAATCGCCGACGCCGCCAACGACTACCACTGTAGAAATACCGTGGGTATTATATAGCCCGTTCACTCGGTAGAGAAGAGGGGTAATAGATTCGTCCATGACCAGGGCTCTCATTCGACCATCTCTCGCCATGAAATTTGCAGCACTAAAAAACGAAATATAATTGTGTAAGTAGGCACGCAAACAGAAAGAGGGCATTGCAGTTTCTTTCGCACGACAATGCATCGTTTAGTTTCGTTTGTGCTAACAATAATCTACACACCTTATGTCCTCGTCAACAAGAAGCGCCTTAGCCTTCAATTCGATCGCTTCCGACACGTTGGATGCCTGTGATGTGGATCCCGAAGAGTCACGCGTCGAAAAATGTTCCGTGTCTAAAGGCTTTGTCACACCCGGGGGAGTAGGGAGATTGGATATGAACGCACTAATGTTGCAATTATTGACATATCGTCCGTCTTCCGCACGAACCGTGACGGCATCTTGAAGGCAGACGCATAGCTCACGACCATCGCCCGGTATTTTGTTATATTGTCCAACGGCAATGGCCTGAAGAAGCGTCGATTTTCCTGAAAAAAAAAACATTCAGTTGCAACGATAGAAGCAACGCATATAAGCGCTTTTGCCAGACAGACAAACAGACAAACACAAAATGTTGGCATGCAGCATCGCATCACTCACCATGGTATCCACCACCACAAATCAGGGTGATGCCTTTGGGAACTATCAGTCCCGAGAGCACGATTGTAGTTCCGGTTCGTTCGAGAATCCCCGTGTCCAGCGTTAGGTGTTCTGCTAGAGATCCAATGTCGATTGATATTTTTGTGGTCATTCGGCTATCCTCTGGAGCCGCAAAGGGCACCGCCGGGGGGCTTGCCATTGGAGCATCACTAGTTCCACTCTTTCGGGGGAGAATGGACCCATCTGCCACAAAGGCAATGGCCTCGAGCGACATTAATTTGATTCGGATCATTTGCTGGAGGACCAAACAGCTCAGATGCCCGAGAAGGCACTTTCGAAAGCTGGGATTAAAGACAAAAATGGTATCGAGAATGCGTTTGCAGATATTGGGGATGGAAATTGTTGTTTTTTCCGGAACGTTTTCCTCTACCAGACGAATCAGGATGTGCAATTTATCGTCTCTACAATAAAAATCGGACCGTTCGAGAATATAGGGAAAGGACGGCTTTTTCTTGCGACTCGTTGGTTTTCGGCGCTTGGAAGCCTGCAGTGCCTCCTCGAGGCCTTCCAGTCGAATCGAGGATTGGCGTTCCAGTTCCGGACCCATTATTTCGTACTTCCATTCATTCATTTTGGATTCTCGAAAGTGGCGGAACAAAAAGTCGGCTATTCCCACCTTGAGAATCCGATTCATATTCATTCCTTCCGACCAAAGCGGAGAATCCTTTTCGAGAATCTCATCGATCGGCACAGAAGCCGAAACAACACAGGATCTGTTTTCCGTCGATAATATTGATCCATTGCTTCGCCTTATTTTTGATCGGAGATGAGAACGAATATCCCCCAATGGGTCTCTGCGAACCGAATCGATTTCCCACATGCTCGTTGGTGTGTTGTTGGAAATGGTAGGTATGGTACTTTCTGTTCTGCAAATTGAAATCAATCGTGCCTTCAAACTGTTTGTTCCTCTACTAGTACGTAGAAAATTTGTAATGTAAAATTTCGAAGATGATCCACACTATTATTTCTTGATCGATGAATGGACGTGACAATAACATCTCCACACACCAAACATCCGATCCCATCAAATAATGTAAGGCTTCAACGAATCGATTTGAATGTCGTGAAGGAGTGATATGAGATGTGAGTATGATGATGGAAACTGAAAAAGGCATCCCGATGTGAATTTTCGAGGATTGGTGTTTCAATAAAGTATTTTTTGTGTGTGGTTTGGAAGTGCCATGATTTTCGCGCCAATCACGAATGAATGAACGAATCAATCACGATTTCAAAAAAGAACTAAAAAATGCTACATGATTGATGATGTTGTGTCGTAAAAAATACCATCAAATACCATAGAATACGGCCAGAAACCATTCATTGATTGACAACAATCATCAGCAACGAAAAGTCTACCATCACCTATTATATCTTCCATCGACCCAACACTAACGGTAGCCTCAGAGCTTTGCGACGCAGCAGTCAGACGATAGGAATAAAGTTCTCCATTACTCAATAATTTGTACACGTAGCTTCCATTCAGTGACAACAATGGATCATCCGAAAACAGACGACGATATCGACGATATCGACGACGACGATATCGACGATATCGACGACGACGAGTTTTTCGGCTCCCAGAATGACGACGACGCCAACGATTTTGGAGACATGGAGCAGCACGAGATTCAGGCTAGACACGACCGATTGAAGACTGTCGGTTTTTTGGACGCCTTTGACGAATCCAAGGAAGAATTGCTCCAGGAGGGCTTTGAGGCTGGCTTTCTCGAGTCGTTGGTTTTGGGAAAAGTCGTTGGAAAGCTGCTGGGAAGGGCGGCCACCTTAGACAAAATTAGGATTGTGCAGACACAACAACAACATGATAATAGCGCCAGTCAAAGTCAAGCTGCAAACGCAACCGTCCACGAGTTTTTCAGCAAAGAATTTCAGGCCAACCGCGATTCGAGCACCACGGTGGACGATCTGTCTCGGTTGGTGAAAACCACACAAGACTGTTTTGTTTCGAAAAAGGGGATTGGCGAACGAAGAAACGGGAACGACAAATAAATAAATAACGATCGAATATACTACACTGCATTCTTTCGATCGATGAATAGCTTCTATTCAAAAATCGTTTGTGGTGACGAAATTTCTCTCAAGCCGCCAAGAAACTTGCCTTATGCAACACAATATCAATAATATGCACCCCCTGACATGCTGATCGATTGCCCTTTTTATCGGGACAAGATTATCATTCGACCGATTTTATTTTTTCCGATTGGATTGATTCTGTGAATCAATCAGACGAACAGAGCATTCGTCTCTATAGTGAGTGTTGTTAGCACAACAACAATATTCTTGCGAGAACCATGTCCTCCGATACACGATGTTGCGAGACAAGTTGCTGCCACCAAAGGCAAAAGTTCCAATGGTCTCTACTACGTGTACTACGAGGATCGATCAACACTTTCTCCTTCTTTTTCTTCTCGTCCTTGAAGAAATCAAGAAGAAGAAGAAGAACAAATGTACGACCACCAACCCTCACAACGATACGATGTTACAGTTTCTGGTAGACTATGCTTCCTCTTTTTCTGCTGGTTGGTAGAACTTCGAATCGTTAATGAAATCAGAGTACTCCTTCCTCGTCAATGAACAAAATAACCATAGAATACCTTCTGTAAGAAGAACAACAACACCATTCATAATTGATGAATATAGTATTTACAGTACAAGACAACATACAATACTCGACTGAGGAACCGAGAAAATAGTTGTTTGCGCGTACCTACCATGTCATACATACCATACGTAGTATTTTAAATGTAAAATATAAAACCGACGACGAAAGGACAACTCTATGATTGGGAGATTATTATTTGTGGAAGCAGTTCGAAAGACCAACCCCAAAAAATAATGAAGGAAGGAAGGAAGGACTAGGATAGTTTCGTGTGTAGCTACAGCAAAAGACCTCGAGTAAAACACTCGGGCCAAGGCCTCTTTTTTTCTTCTTCGCATCATGCACGACTGCGCGATTGTGATCATTGGAGATTCGCGCCACATACGTGACGTGGGAGAGCGCAAGCCACCCGTTAGTGACGATGGAAACGGCATTTTCCGGAATCCTTAACTCCTATCGGACTCAACTCGAATACGAAAATGAAAATATTTCTTTTTTCTCCTCGGAATAGTAACGTCATAGACGAGAAGGACCAAGAAGAAAGTAGTAGTAACGATCCTTCTTCCCCCCTATATTATTGACAACATCAGACTCACTCCAACTCAGAAGAAGAATATAAGAAGCAGGAAGCATGTCGAAACGATACAACGAAAAGAGGGCCGCCCAGGCCATAGCAGCCATCGATCGGGAGCTCGACGGAGGTTACGGAAAGGAGGATTTCGAGGCCAACGCTGCCAAGGATGTTCGCGGGGCTGCCATGGGAGAGGGCGAGGACGAGCTCTTTGAAAAGAAGCTCTCAAAGGCCGAAAAAAAGGCCGCCGCTAAGGCTGCCCGTGAGGCCAAGCGAAAGGCTAAGGGCAAGGAAAAGAAGCCCAAAAAGACCGAGGAGCAAGACGACGAGCCCAAAAAAATGTCTCCCGAAGAAGCCTTGGCAAGAATCGAGGCCATTATGAGCAATCCCAATTCGACACAAGATCAAAAGCGCGAGGCTGCTCTCGAAAAGCTCTCCCTCGAGGAGATTGTTGTGACCTACGAGAGCCGAAAGACAAAGATGCACGCGAATGCCCGCAACATCAACGTGAACGGTGTTACCGTGACCTTTCACGGAAAGCCCTTGATCGAAGAGACGCAGCTCGTGATCAACTACGGAAACCGATACGGATTTATCGGGCCGAACGGAAGCGGAAAGGTATGTTGCAGTTTTTGTTGGAGTCGAAACTTAGAATGACGGATACAAATTGCGGCCATTGATTTCATTTTGTGTGGGGTCGAAGAAAAATGGAACCGAAAGGCATCTTATACATTTCAATTGCGCTTTTCTTTTCTTTTTTCTGTCACAGAGTACCGTCATGAAGGCGATTGCCGCACGGGCGATTCCCATTCCCGAAAACTTGGACATTTACTTTTTGGATTCCGAGTATCCCGCCCGGGACGACATTACGGCCCTCGAGGCCGTCATGGAATCCAATGACGAGATCCAGCAACTCGAGGCCAAGGCAGAGGCCCTGAATGATGCCATGGCCACGGCAGATGAAGATGGACAGGCCGAAATCCAACAATCACTGGAGGGAATCTACAGTCGATTGGATCAATTGGATGCGAGTTCCGCCGAAGCCCGTGCCACACAGATTTTGTTTGGTCTCGGGTTCACACAAAACATGCAACACATGAAAACCAAGGAATTCAGTGGAGGATGGCGTATGCGTGTGGCCTTGGCACGTGCCTTGTTCATCCAACCGGAATTTCTCTTGCTCGATGAACGTGAGTCAACGACGAAAATGTCTTTTTGTTTTTCTTTACTTTGCTGTGATTGTGAATCGATTTTCTAATCAGCCGTCTTTCCTTTCGAATGCACATCCAATTTCGGATACCATATATTATTTATTGTTTATTATTATATTATTTAGCTACCAATCACTTGGACATGGAAGCCGTTCTGTGGCTCGAAGAATACCTCAGCAACTGGGACAAAATTCTCTTTTTCGTGTGCCACTCCCAGGATTTCATGAACCAGGTGTGCACGCACATTGTTCGTCTCGACATGACGTACAAAAAGCTCCGCTATTTTAGCGGAAACTACGACATGTACGTTCAGACACGCCGTGACCAGGACATGGTCCAGATGCGACAATACGAGGCCGAGCAACGCGACATTGCCGAAATCAAGGATTTCATTGCCCGATTCGGTCACGGTACCGTCAAAATGGTCCGGCAGGCGCAGGCCCGAGAAAAGCTTCTCGAAAAAAAGTTGGAGGCGGGTCTGACGCCTCTTCCCGAACAGGATCCCGATTGGGATTGGTCCTTTCCGGATGCGGGCCAACTGCCCGTCCCGGTGTTGTCGGTGGAGAGACTTAGTTTTGCATACCCGGGTGGGGTGGAACTCTACAGCAATGTCGATTTCGGAGTGGATCTCGAAACACGTGTTGCCCTCGTGGGTCCCAATGGAGCCGGCAAAACAACACTGATCAAACTCATGACGGGTGACCTGCTTCCTACGAAGGGAGCCGTGAAACGAAACACGCACTTGAGAATCTCCCGTTTCACCCAGCACTTTGAGGAAAAACTGGATCTTTCCATGACGCCCCTTGATTTCTTCAAGCAAAAAGTCATGCCGGAACAGCCCATTGAAAAAATCCGACCATTGCTCGGACGATACGGATGTACCGGTGGCCAACAGTCCCAGGTCATGAATCAGCTTTCGGCCGGACAAAAGGCACGCATCGTCTTTGCCATTATCGCCCACGAACGGCCCCATTTGTTGATGCTGGACGAACCGACAAACCCTCTGGATATGGAATCCATTGATGCCCTTGCTCGTTGCATCAACAAGTTCAAGGGAGGAGTCCTCATGGTAAGTCACGACATGCGATTGATTTCGCAGTGTGCCGAGCAGATTTACGTCTGCGATCACAAGAAGGTCACGAGGTACGAGGGCGACATTATGAAGTTTAAACTTCACCAGAAGAAGGAGAACGCCAAGAACCTAGCACAGCACATGAATGGATAAACAAAACAAACGATACGAATACGTAATTGTTAAAGAAAAAAATTTGAATTTGAATTTGAATTGAATTGACTGCGATTTCTTTCCATGTAGAATAATTCATTGGAATTGGTTTGCGTTGCTACTCGACGAAACTCGTTGGTTGTGATAGTTTTTCGGTCCCACATGGTTTCATTCACGTTTCTCAATAAATCAAAAGGGACTGGATTCAACTCAAGATCGGGACTGTGAAAAAGTCCTCGAGTCTGTATGTCAGTCATTGGAACTCAAATTGACATTCGTGTGGCTCCCTCCACTCTGGCGCATTGTTGAAATTGAAAATGTTAAAATGCCTCCCCGAAAAGGAAGGATGTTGTGTGATTTCATAACACACACACACACATCGTGCACCATCCATGACAACACAACACATCAAACGAGACAGGAAACCATGATAGAGCAAGAAATACAAAACGAAAACAACAACAACAACACCCGTCTTCTAGACAACACCCCCACCAACAATGAGAACATCACCACAACTACGACGACAAGACAGAAAACAGTAGCATCCAACGATCCTTGCCGACAACAATATCGGTATACGTATATTGCCACGGGGGTCGTCGCCAATGCGAGACTCTCACCTCTTCTTCCGGCGAGTTGGGAGGATATAAGTACAAGTACGTGCAGTGGTGGTCGTCGAGCCGCGTTGCTGGAATCGAAAACTGTCAATTCCAATGCAGCAGGGGAATCCAATTTGAATTCAACTTCAAATGTAACTTCAAATTCGGAAGAATCCAATGTAAATTCAAATTCCAATTCAAATAATTCCCAATCCAATCCAAAAAAGATGATCCCCGACTTTTTGTGGGAAAATGCCCCGCGGCACAAAACCAAACCCATTCGTGACCACGTCAAAGTCTATTCGCACCTTCCCAATGGCATTACTATTTTGGATTCAAAATGGGTATTGGGCAAGCTCTTTTCAAAGGCCAATACCAATACTACCAACAATGACAATGGCAGCGACAACAACAACGAAAATCCCTACTTGGCCACGTGCGAGACACACTGCTTTACAGGTGTGGACGGCTTTACCAATTTTGCCCGCTCCGTCAAACTCTTTAAGGACCAGAATACAAATCCAAGCGAAAAGAAACAACTTGACGACAAACAAAAAATCCAGAATTTCATTGCGAGTCTTCCCGATATTGCTCGTGGCAAAAAATCTCTCTCTTGTCGTCCGAATAATAATTTTCAACAACGCCCACACAACATACCAACCTCGCCGCTTTCAAATAATTTGAATTTGAACTGGTGGGTTGTCAAGGACGCGGGGGCCAACGGAGCAGGCGGTGTGTGGGTGGTCGGACCCGATAACGCACAAGACTTTGCGGATAACGGGCCATTGCTAGCGACTCACAAGTACGTTGCCCAGCAATACGTGTGGCCTCCCGTCTTGTACGAGGGCAAAAAGTGCCACGTTCGGGTCTATGCCACGGTCACTTATGATGGCCGGGCCTTTGTACACGAGCGGGCCTTTTTGCACGTGGCCAACGACTTGTTTACGGTCTATACTAATAATGGAAACGACGATAACGATGATACACAACAACAACAACAAGCTACTTCTACAAATACAAATACAAAAAACCAAAAAATAATATTTGAGGACTGTGTCCACATTACCAACTGTTGTGCCAACAGCCACGACGATACCAAATTTGCCGGCGAGATTCTGGCCCACTTTGGCCACAAGGAGTATACCACCTGCGAAAAAACCCAGCAGCCGGTCGTTCCGCTGGCAGACTTTTTTCCGTCCGTTCGAGCGACAATCTCGGAGGTGGTGACGAGGA
The DNA here is from genome assembly GCA_037355735.1 of Pseudo-nitzschia delicatissima. Lineage (NCBI taxonomy): Eukaryota > Bacillariophyta > Bacillariophyceae > Bacillariales > Bacillariaceae > Pseudo-nitzschia > Pseudo-nitzschia delicatissima. The sequence continues at coordinate 64,319 of JAYLWH010000013.1, read as the reverse complement.
TGTTTCAAAACAGACTCTTGGACGGCGGTCAATCCAACAATGGATTCGAGTATTGCGGAATGGATTTCATGCTGTCCTATGATGAAAAGAACGCAGTTGCATTGCCCAAGGCCTATTTGCTGGAAATCAATGCACCGCCCAGCCAGGACACGGCTTCGAGCTTGCCCCACGCCGAAGACCTGCACAACACTGTCTTGAGGGATTGGATGACGTACTGGGTGATTCCCCGTGTCGATGCAAGCATTCCGGTCAAGGTGGGTGGATGGATCGAGTGCAAAGTGAAGCACAACAACAACAACAGGAAAGATGCAAACCATAACAATAACAGCAACAACAACAGAAATGCAAACAACGACGAGCTGGCAGTCGCGTCCAAGGCCGCCATGCTCAATAAAATTCGATGGGCCTTGTTGGAACGCAAGCTACAGAAGAAGGAGGCCAGCAGCAGCAAGAAGGATGCCGAAATGAGGATTGAAAATAATGTAAAGGGTACGCAACAGCAACAGCAGCGAACAACGCCGAGTGAGGAGAATGATGCCTGCGATTGCGATAACAATTATCCGTCTGCGTCTGCAATTCAAATCTCAAGATTCGCTCGTTCACAATTTCCGTTTTTCTCTACAACCACTGACAATAATTGTGGTCACGACAGGTCCGATGTAAAAGTAAATGGTATGGAGCACAACAACAACAACAACAATGATGAACAAATAATATTTTTCGAAAATGCCGGTGGAGCCCAGGTTCCGCAATCCGTCATTGACCAAATGACGTTATCGCTCACCAAGCGACATCGCGAAAAAATAGGAAGCGACACCAAACTCGCTGCCCGAGAGACGCTCCAGCGCCTGCTGGTCGGCGGAGGTAACGACTCTTCTTCGGTGGTCGTCATTTTGGGATTGAATGCGACGTCGCTCTTGCAAAAACTCGCAAATCATTATTCGAAATTGCTAACACCAGCAGACGAGGTTCTGGTCAGCACGGAAAACCACTTGGCCAACTTTGACCCCTGGATCCTGGCTGCCAAAATCGCCGGCGCTAAAATCAAGCTGTGGACGCCCTACTGTGCACAACAACAATCGCAGACTACTTGTTACGATGATGATGATGATGACCTGGTTTCAAATTGCGAGCGTTCTTCCGACCTGAATCATCTCGTTACTCCCCACACCCGCATCGTTGCCATTCCACATGCATCCAATGTCCTGGGATTGGTGAGGCCGATTGCCGACCTTTCCAAGACCATTAAAGACCGCAGCAAGGGCTATGCCCATGTGGTGGTGGACGGTGTTGCGGTAGCCCCCCACGATTTTGTGGGATTCGACGAAAGTTTTGGTGGGAACGTTGATTGGTACGTCGTGTCGATGCACAAGCTATTTGGCCCGCACATTGGGGTTCTCATGGGGCGGAAGAATCCATGCCTCGACGAGATTCTCGGGAAAACAGCCTTGCACAATAACGACAACAACAACAAGTCAAAAGAAGAACGAATTCAAGCAATACTCGAGTCGGGAACGGCAAACATTGAGGGTTGTGCCGGGGTGGTAGGATTGGGCATGTATTTCAAATCCTTGTCCCAATGGTGGCAGGGGAAATCGACGACGACGACGACGACACGTGAAAACTCCGAAATGATATCCGTGCAAGAGGCACGGTTGGCCTATCGCTTGATCCGAACCGTCGAGACAGAACTGCTCCGAACACTGTTGCGGAGACTCGCCTTGTGGTCGCCGCAAGTCAGGATTCTCGATGGATCGTCGTCTTTCATACCGAACGGAAACAACAGGGACGACGAATCGGTGCGGCTCCCGACGGTATCCTTTGTCCACGAAAGCATCTCGTCTCACGACATGTACAAACATTGCCAAGAACACGGCATTATTTGTCGCAACGGATTTTTTCTGTGCACGAGATATCTTGCCAAGGATTTGGAATTCCAGGACCATCCTCACGGCGTTTTTCGAGTGTCTCTCGCCCATTACAACACGCCTCGGGAAGTCCAAGCACTCTGCGATACGCTTGAGAGCATGCCGAACTGGTTTAGCTAAAATAATAGTGAACACTTGTGCTAGTGTACCAATATGACATTCATAGAGTAGTCCTATATACTCCACATTCAGTAGGTTGTACTTCTACTAGTAAAGTAAATGACTTCACGTGTAGGTTCACCAGGAATAGGAAACAAGGAGGACACGGAATAGGAAACTGGAAATAACGAAAACGTCGACTCACTCCGTCCGTAAATCCTCAATCGTACGAGTGAGTTTGCTGGAATAGGAGACGCGCTTCGTAGATCGATCGATCGATCGATCGATCGATCGATCGATCGATCAGATTCTCTACGTGTACGTAGCCCTTATGACTAGTCTTTTGAATACTAATTACGTACTACAAGATCAAAACGACGATGGCCTTGAGAGCACGGTATTGACTTGGATGTCTACCAAGAACTTTTTTGCTTTCGTTTGGCCAATACAATGCAATACAATTTCCTCCATGTTGTAGCTCCCGCAGTTTCGAAATCTGTTTCTTGGTCGAACGAAATCGTGGCCAGAAACCGCAATATTGTAGTGTAGTTTTTGCTTTTTTGTTTTGCAAAAAACAATCAGCAACTGCATGTACTCTATCCGATTGGTTGATTGGTGCGTATTGTGCTGTGTTCATTCATCAAGCAAATTCCATTCCATTCATTCGGGAGAAAAACGCGGACATTCGAAGAACGAATCGATACTATGCATTCCTGTTTGCCGAAAACCTACCATGCATACGATACAATACGTATACAATGAACAATGCAGTACCAATTCGTTTCGTGTCCGTCTCTCTCTCGAATGGCACGCATCCTCTACGTACGTACTCACTTTTTCGTTGCACGTGGACGCCAAATGGCAAATGGCACTGCCACAGATTTGGGCAAGCCTGCGAAAATTCCAAGGAGGTCATGATTGGGGCACGACAGGTGCTTTTTGAGATTATTCGAGAATCCAAGTTGCCCGCAGTCCGCAGTCAATGAACAATAACAGCAGCGGCAGCATGTCGTTTGCCAAACAATGCGCAAAAGAGTCGTTCACACACTGGCAGTATGTATGACGAAAGCCTCGAGACAGGGTTTTGTTTTGAAACAAATCTCTCCGTTCGATTGCCGATATCGTCGTTTGCGTTTGGCGCATCCTCCTGCAAGAACAAGAACGACAACAACGACAACAACAACAAAAATGTTGAAAGGCCATCCAAACTTGCGATAATGGTAGTACACACGTACTGTATTTGTCGTCGCAGTTATCGTATTGTACACGTAGTCAAAAGCGTTGTTGCTTTTTCAAAAAAGGCCGCCGCAATGAATTGCACAATGAATCAATCCTTTCGTGTTTTGTTTGTTGTTGTGTATTCCCCAAATGCTGTGGATCCCCAAATGCTTTTCCTCCTTGCGTACAACTTGACTACAGTGTCGAAATCGAAATCGAAATTGAAATCGAAAATAATCGTCGATCGAAATCGAAATCGTCGATCATGATTCGAAATTGTCGATTTGATTTCCTTCCATGGATGTTGTCGTGTCGAAGGTTCTCTCGAATGCATTGCGCGACGCGTTCACGTTTGTATTGTGCCGACTCTCTGTCCCTCGCGATTCGATTGGAATGGATGGTTCGGCATCTTGTTCGAACCTATACATATCGTTTTCGAACCTATACATATATTACTTGTAGTATTCGCAATGACTTTTTGGTATTATGCTGGTACCGTGATTTGATCCCGTGCGATTCTTTTCACACTTCTTGCTGGCCATATTTCTTATTCGTATTCGTATTCGTGTTCGTATTCGTGTTCTTATTCGTATTCGTGTTCGTATTCTTATTCGTGGTTTTCCATTTGCAGTACCAAGTTGGGTCATGTCACATAACAACATCTGCATCGATAATATGGTACCAAGAAGACACTGTCTTGCTTCATTTTGATTCGACACTATTGCCAGGATTGAAAGGATGTTAGAGTTATGGTTCTCATCATGTTGGTTAACATTCACGGGTCTACTCCTATGGCCTTTGTCCATGTTTGTTGCATTCATTCAATTGTTGTATAGAATTCTAATATGGTGGGCCTTGTGTTCTTGACATTTTTTCTGGTCACAATAAATGTGAGCGCCTTTATGGAATTTCAATCCTTCGCAAGCTGTCTTTCTCTTGGTTGTGTGTTCAAATGGGAGTGCAGAGTTGAATGTTTGTTGGGCAGACATTGTTTGGGGTTCGTTCTCTTGTGTCTCTTCGAATTGTGAAACTCCAAGTTCAAAGTGCTGAGCGTGAAAATAAAACACTTATGGAACGCCCTTGGATACCACCATAATCAAAAAACTTTTAAAGCACGAACACGCGCGAATCAGATTCGGTCTCCATTATTTTATGGAAGCACGAATACACTACTCGCGAATCAGATTCGGTCTCGATTTTATTTTATGGAAGCACGAATACACTAAACGTGTACAAGCACGAATACGCGCGAATCCGATTCGGTCTCGATTTTATTTTATGGAAATTTTCAATTGTGAGAAGCATCTTCTGATCGGACCAGAGACACTGAATCGTGCTTGGGCGAGTAATGGATGTATTCTCGATGCAACGGTACTGAACAAACGTAACTCTGGGAGTGACTCGTGGTTTCTCGGCACTATTATGGAAATTAGGCAATAGTTTTTCCGACTTTCGAAACGTAGCACGTTTCGTTCCAATCGTACCCAACGGCCAGCATTTATGGGATAGGCATGTCTATAATTACATATGGCGCATAAGAGTCATCAATTAACCATAATTGATGGAAATTATTATGGCGAATTATTTCAAGTTCAACATCTTAGAATCGTGGTTTTCACGCTATTAAAATCGCTTCACGATTAATTGTGTGAATAATTATCGCTCGAGCGGCATAATATGCCAACGAGCACGCTTATCTAGGGGTTCGCATTTTTGTCGATAGGAATGTTCTCCATTGTTCTGTATATGGTATTGATCATTGCGCAGCCTTTTGGGTTTGTCGGTCCGCTCGTAGAGGTTCACTAAAAATGTACGTTGTTCTCCTTGAAGCGCGATATCCCATTTCAGCAGTACCAATCGCTCAAGACGGTTATTCGTCTTTGTTCGTTTTGTGAGACATACGTGGTTCGCGACAAATTCGAAGCCTCTCACGAAGTGAATGATAAGAGTTTTTCGATTCTTCTCCCAACGGACTTGCATTGTTTTGTTGCTGGCATTCCTAGCGCGGGCAGTTCTATTGCGAACGGAGAAAGTCTTGGGTAACCAAGAACAACATTGAAACTATTGAAAATGCCAACAAAATGCCAATACCGTAACTCCTCATCATCTTCAAACAAGAGTCTTTTCTTACTCACTCCTTCATATATATTAAAATTCATATCGTGGTCTTTTGAGTTCCATAAATTCAAATTTCATCGGTTTTATCATCGCAAGAGAGAAAGAATCTCGCTTCAATCTCATCCATTGTATCTGCATCCGAAGTGCAACAACATTTCATAGAAACAAGTTGAACAACAAGTTGAACAAAACTACAACAATACCATTTAACCGACAATAGACGAAACAAACAACGCAAACGCAGCAACCCACACTGTTATCTTATTACATTCATTCATTCCAAGGAAAAAAGAACCATGATGAAATCTATCCTTCGGCTTCTTGCGGTCACCATGATGGTTGCCTCGGGCACCGTTCACGGCGCTGATGCTGACGCTGATTCGAAGGTAGCTTCCGGTACGTTGGTTTTTCATTTGAAAACAATACTCTGCACTCCATAACATCATGATATCATCCATGATATCATCCATGATATCATCCAGAATTACTAATACCATTTCGATTTCGAACATTTTGAATTTTATAGGTCGCAAGCTCGATTTGGTCTGGACCAAACGCCCCACGGGCTATCCCACCACAATGGAACCCACCTCGGGCCCTTCCCAGAGCCCCACCGGTACACCCACCCTCAGCCCTACTGAGTCGCCTACCGTAAGCCCTACCGCTGCTCCCACCACCAGTCCTTCGGCATCTCCTACGGAATCAACCCCATCCCCCACAACCAGCCCCACCGCTCCGACCACTGAAGCGCCCACCATGTGTAAAGAATCCTATCTCACCAGCGAGAACCTCAACATTGCCCTCGTTGTTGATCTCTCCGTTTCGACCATCACAAAACTATTTTCCTCCGACTCCGACACAGCAATTGGCGACATTAACAGTGACGGCTATGTCAACACGATTCTGGATGCCCAGAACCTTGCCATCAAAGATTTATTGGTGAGCATTGCTGAAAGTGAATCCCTCAACAATGGTAACTGCGAGATTGAGTTGATTTCTTTCCACACCGAAGCCTTCGACCACGGTGTCTGGAAGCCTCTCAACGATGCGGGAACCGGTCCCAACCAGGAACTCCTGGATTACATCGCGGAGGAACTCTGGGCTCCCGATGACGTGTTCGGCACCAACAACGGTTTTACCAACTTTGATGACGCTCTGGACAGGGCCGTCGAATACTTTCAAGCCACAGCCACAGCAGACCGAAAGAATCTCATGGTATTTTTGTCCGACGGAGAACCCAACGTTCGTGGAGACGGCGATTCAGAACTATACTGCAGTGATACTACTACCTTCTGGGACTGCAGCGAAGATGCTGGCAACTGCGGGCCTCTCCAATGTTCTGACCTCAATTTGGTAGCAGGAGTAGCGCATGACTTTTGTACTGCCAATGATCCCGATTGTGTATCGAGCGAGGCCTACCAAGATTGTGTCCGTGGTGGTTCTACCTGCAAGAACTCCGCTGCAGTCACCGACTACACATCCGAGATTGCTGCCCTCGACACTCTCGAGGTCGAGCGTCTAGCCATTGGAGTTGGTGACGAGTCCAATGTCGCAGATGGATCTGCCCTGTGGATTATCGACAACAATCCCAACAAGGATTTAGGAGTCTTGCCCACGCAGGCACTTACCCTAGAGGAACTCTCTGACGCTCTGTCCAACCTCTGTATCCTTACCACCGATCCCCCCACCGCGTCTCCTAGTGAAAGCCCCTCGGGATCTCCAACCAAGTCTCCTACCATGTCTCCTTCCGCGGCTCCCACGGGTTCTCCAACCTTTGCTCCCACCGCGGCTCCCACCGCAACTCCAACTGCTTCCCCCACTGGAACTCCAACTACTTCCCCCACCGCGGCTCCAACTGGAACTCCCACTGCTTCCCCCAGCGGAACTCCAACTGCTTCCCCCACCGGAACTCCCACTACTTCCCCCTCTGGAACTCCAACTGGAACTCCAACTGGAACTCCCACTGCGTCCCCCACCGGAACTCCCACTGCTTCCCCCACCGCGGCTCCCACCGGAACTCCAAGCGCTTCGCCAACCATGTATCCTACCACTCCTGCTCCGACCTATCTCTTGCCCGATTGCTACGACGGTCCCCACATGATCCAGAGAGACTCGAGTTCAATCGAAATGTGCAAGTACAACCAGGACATGGTTCAGATCAACGAAATGAGCCAAAGTTCTGTCACTCTTGAAATCAACAACGTATGGGCCGGTGGGGATGTCCCATCGAACATGCAGGTCTATGTGCACGACAACGGTATCGATGCCGTCCTTCAGCTTAAGACCAATGATGCCTTCCAATGCCTCGACGATTTAGGATTCAGTGTTGATATCGAGGCCGAAGACAACTCATTCGAGGTCCCGTGCTACCAGGCATCCGAGGACCCCACTGGCGCCTGGCTTGCTGCTATCGATGTCGTCATCACGGACGACATCATTTGTGGCACAAACGATGTTCCCCACCCCTGTGACCCCGATGCCACTCCTGTCCTTGAATCGTGCTCATGGAGGATTGTCATCCCCTGTTCGACCGAGGCTGTCTGCACGGAAGCACCTACCTCCAGCCCAACAAAGGAACCCACCGCCAGTCCAACAGGAAGCCCCACCACTAGTCCTACCACCAGCCCAACAGGAAGCCCCACCACTAGTCCCACCGCCAGTCCAACTGGAGGTCCCACCACTAGTCCTACCGCCAGTCCAACTGGAGGTCCCACCACTAGTCCTACCGCCCGTCCAACTGGAGATCCCACCACTAGTCCCACCGCCAGTCCAACAGGAAGCCCCACCACTAGTCCTACCGCCAGTCCAACTGGAGGTCCCACCACTAGTCCCACCACTAGTCCTACAAACTCACCCACTGTCGGTCAAGCAACAGCGCCACCAAGTTCATCCCCAACTGAAGGCGTCGATCCCACTCCCCCTCTATGTCCCGATGACATTGAGGTGATCAAGCTCGTTGGTGTCAAGGAATATCCAAACGATGCTGTGAAAATCATCGCGCAAGACGTAGATAGTGTCACGGTACAGGTGAATCAGAAATTTTCGGATGTTTCTATCGACTACTTTTACTACCAATATTACCAAGACTATTTCAACAACAAGTGTTACGAAGAAGAAGACTTTTCCTTGGACACCCTCGTGGAATTCACCATCCAGTGTACCAAGAATTCCCAGGTTGCACTCTTGGAATTGTGGATCGCCGATGACATCAGCAAGGGGGTTTTGTCCGCGGAAGATAACGCTGAGATTCCCAAGTGCTGCCATCCAACGGTTCCTCCGGATACCCCCGTCACCAAGTACATGCTCCAGATCAAGTGTGAGACGTCTTGTCCGGAAGTTACCTATTAATTCAGTATCATGATCATACAATGACTACCAGTAATGAACAAGTGCATCAAACAAGAAGAAGCAAGAATATCACGAGGAATATTGCAACTCTAGAGCGCATTGTTCATATCCATTTTTATTTTCTGTTAGACCACAAGTTATACCATTTACTCTTTACATTGTCTGTACGAATACGTGTGCGTGTACCATATAAATACTTTAGTTCTGAGTGAAGAGTTCGAACAAACTGCCTTTTGTTGACAAGTATCGTACATAGAGAATTGCCAATGTGAATGAATCGATTGAGCAAATACAAAAAATGGTGGTATAGTACTATACGTATGTATATTGAGTATATACGTACCATTTACGTTCGAACCGTTGAGAAATGGTGAAAATCGTTCCTTTTAGTCCTTACCTCCGACCAAGACGTTACGCCTGAACCTGTCAGAAGAATGGTAGCGCGCGTTATTGATTATTGTCGGACATTTTCCCATTACCACTCCGTTTCATGATAAGTGTCGTACTGGTACATGATTTTTTCAGAGCTTCTCTTTTTCATTCATCATTCCAAATTAATTCTGTTCTCTATCGGCGCACCTCTCATCCCAAATACTAGAGACAAGCCGAGACCCTATTATCATGGCATATCTGCCGGTCATATTGCACCCGTCTTGATTGAAATTATTTGTTATCGAATGACAGAAGTGACCTCTGACCATTGAACATCAAACAATTGTATACGTAGTCCTATCTTTATCATTGATTGTGACAGATCTTGAATAGCATCTCCTCTTCCGTTCAAAGATTCATTCTCACCATGGTATTGCAACTAAAACCATCCGCACGCATGAATGGCACAAAGAAAGGCTTGAAGATGCGCAGCAAGAAATTTCACGGAAACGTGAAAAAGAAACGAAACAAGACGACAAGCTCGCTCTTTTATGCCCTTCTTCTGGTATACGCCGTCATTATGACGATCCTCGTTGGTGTTTACCACCGTAAGATGGACGGAGGAGCTATCCAAACCGTCTTGGAGAAGAACGATCTGCTGTCCCCTGCATCCTTTCTCCAAAAAAGCAGCAGCAGCGGCAGCAATTTGGGAAAAGCCGGAACCCCCAAAAGCCTAGAGAACAAAAGAACGACGTCTTCCCCGTATGCGTACGCCTGGGTGTTAGGACCAATCCACGAGGACAGAACAGCGTACAAGGGATTCCTTTACAATATACTCATTGCCGCCAAGGTTCTTCGAGAGAAGGGATCGACGGCAGACTTTGTTCTCTGGGCACAGCTCTCTCCGGAATCAAAATTGAAGGGAAGACTTCCCGAGGAGGACGAACGACTGTTGGGGGAACTCGGAGTGGAGATCCGAATGCTGGACACGGTGGAACATGATTCCTTCGCGCAGATTGTGTACGAAAAGTTCCGGGTGTTGACCATGACAGAATACAAACGGGTCATGTTCTTGGACGCAGATATTATGCCGAGAACCTCCCTCGATTACCTCTTTCATTTGTCGGTCACCGACGATGGTTCGACTCCTCTCTTGAGACCGAACCTCATTCTTGCCACCAAGGGAGAACCGTGCAACACTGCCTTGTTCATGGTCGAACCGAGCGATGCTGGATGGAAGCTCCTCCAGGACACCATCGCTCGGCAGCACAGGGAAGGATGGAAACTCCCCTACCCGCATTTCAATGCGACCATCGGCTGGGGCTATAGTTTTATGGACAACGGAGAACCCTGGGAATCCGTGGACAAAAAGAACGGGTGGAGATGGGGCTTTCACGCCAGCCACTCGGATCAGGGCCTCATGTATTATTGGGCCAAATTTGGAATGAAGGACACTTCTATCATCATAGGAGACATACTCCAGAACTTTGTCCCCGGCAAGAATGGGAAGCACAAGAAGGATTTCGAGGATGACTTTCCGACGGCAATCGAAAACAGAGGCTTAAATCATCTACTGCCACCCGAAGAACGCAAGATTCGCTACAATTGTGCGTTTGCCAACAAAAAGGGTGATAAGAATTGGTTCTTTTGCAACGATATGCCCTACAAGCATATAATTCACTTTTTCGGAGGCGACAAACCCTGGCAGCACGGCCTTAACCACCAGAAGAAGAGAAAGGATTGGTACAGCCAGGCATGGATCTGGTTCGAACATCTCAAAAATCTCAACGAAAAATACGACATGAATCTTGACGTTGACAATTGGCAGGAAAAACATGAAGACTTAATGCAAGAATCACCATTTGGATACATTGCCCAATACAGAGACCATGAGATCATCGTTAAAAAAAGCGCGAACAAAACCGCCGCACAAGCAGACAAATTGGCCGAATCTGAACCAGTAACTCCGCAGCTCGCTGGGTCAACGAACATCGTCGAGGACATCAAAACCGCGACATTGGACGCTCTTTACAGCCTCAAGGACAGCTTCTATGCAAGTAGTTCGGTCTTTGACAAACCCAAAACCCCAACAGTCGCTTACGTCGTGTCCTTCATTAAGTGCAGCGGGACGGCCGCCAATCCGGCTGGCTTGGTGGATGCGTCATTGGTCATGAGACATTCTATCCACCAAATCTCGGCCCGAAACCCCGACTCCGGGAGCAAATACGACTACAAGATGTATGCCATTGTTCATCGGCAGGCCGAAATTTGTTCCGAAACGCTGAAGCACGCTGGTTTTGAAATTATTCTCGTGGACGCACCCGTTCGGCAGGAAGAAATTCGTGGGGAACATCTCCGAAAAAAAATACACAGGGAGTTTTGTTGTGGACACGATGAATTCGTAAAGCTCTATGCCTACAACAAAATACCGGAAGAAATTTTCGTCCACGTCGACATTGACTTTGCATTCTTCAAGCCAATGGATCATCTTTTCGATGCTATCATGTACAGCAAAGATTCCGAAGAAGGCAAACGTGCCCGATCTCTGATCGAACGAGAGAGGGAAAGCGACGAATGGCCAGATCGTATCGACGCTTTTATCACGAGAGATTGGCATCAGGTAGCCCCTAACAAATACCCTCCAGGATACCAGGCAGGATTTATTGTCGGTAGGCGCAACCCCGAAGTCTTCGATGACATGATCGAGGTCATCAAAGAGGGTAACTATAGCGACGGATGGGGATGGTCGTATGGTTGGGGCAACAAAGGATACGGGGGTTATGTTGGTGCCATGGCAATGCAGGGCTTCGTGGCATATTATTATGATCACATCCGTCCAAACACAACCGTGGAACTCAACCAGTGCCGCTACAACCACATGGGATTGGATGTAAGATACAACAGACCGCCGAACTTTGCCTTGAAGTATGGCCGAAAAGGGCAATGTCGGAATAACAGTCCAGAAGACATATGCGAGGACTGCATGGTTACCGAATCGGACAAAATCTACAACGCTCATTACACGATGTGTCGCAAACCATGGAACTGTGTTGGCACAGGCGCACCCGATGGGAGAAAGCCCGGTGGTGAACGCATGGACGCGATAGCTACCGACACAGTTCACTTTGATCATTGCATGATGCTCCAGCAAAAGTGGCATTCGCTGCGCCTCGACATGGAAAATCAGCTGTTCAAGCTGACAGGAGATCGCTCGATCTTAGAAGGATATACAGGTACATATAAAAAAGATATATTCCTTGGTCATTGCGTCAATGATGGCTCTGATGGCTACTTGAAATTGGCGGGGGAAAATGAAACCTTCTCGCGTTTTTCAGAACTGTATGGTTACAACAACTAATGACACACTTAAACTAGTGACAATTTTATTGCTTATCCAAAGAAATCTTAGATGAAGGCATCTTTTAAAAACTCCACTCTAGATTACTTGCATGCCCAGGTGCCACTTTGAGAGTTACAACTGATCACATGGATATTCTCGTTCGTTCCTTCGTTCCTTCGTTCTGCAATGAGTTTGAAGGAATGATATTGAATCTCGGTGGCCAAATAATGTACAGTATTAGTCCCAAATCCAGAGCATTCCCCGTACTGTACGTACACAAAGTGCTTGGGAGTCCTCATGACACCGAAGATGATACTGTCCTCCGTCATTCGTTCGCGCATTATTTTTTCTCGGCCACATTTTTTATTGTTGCCGTTGTACACGTTTAGATTTTCTTGTGAAGGTCATGATCACAATACTGAATAAGCAGGAAACCCCAAGAGGAGTACAGTTTTCGTCCTAGTTTTCAGCTCTTTGTGAACCAATACAATCGGTGCTACAGTACTTCATACGTCCAAATGAATAAAATCTGCTCTACAAAGGCTAACCATTCCCTCAATGATTCGAGCTGTTTTCGCCGACAGGCGTCGCAAGAAAAAGGGCAAGAAAATCGTGATGCCCGGAATATCTGAGCACTCGAAAAGCAGAGTGTTAAAAGAAAAAACTCAAACAGACGATTTGAGAGTACCCGAATTTACAGCTACAGCTCCGATCCAAACTCCAGACATCAGCTCCTTTTGTGTAGAAGCGGACGACGTTGCGACAAAACTCGAATTAGAGGCTTTCAATTGGGTTTCTTTCGAACTGATGTGTATATTGTACTCAGATTCCATCGTTCCCATAGTTCCGTCTACAAATCCGCTTCGCATGTGCCACCAGACGCCACAGGCTCTGCGGATTTTTTATTCCAAGAAGGCAAGGCCAACTACTACTACTACTCCTATAAAAGTTCAAAGGAGGGCAAAATTCAAACCGTACAAAGGGAAGGATTTCGAAATGAAAAACTTGATTAGGCAGGGCAGGGTCAAGAACACTAAGGCAACCCTTGGAGAAGACATTACGCAGACCGCGAAGAATGTAACTGAAAGGTTGTATTCCTATGGACTGCTCTCCATTCTGAGCACAACCGGTTTCCATCCTAGTAGGGACATGAAGGTTCGTCCCTTTAGTAAAAGACTCGAATCTATCGTTGTTTTGTTGGAAAAGGAGGTGAAGAAACACCTCCCCGCAGGAAGCAAATACCATACAACTAACCTCAATTTCAATTCCTTGGAGGTGAAGGTTTACCACGGCAAAGATATCTTTCGCGGCAGTGATGGACGTCCTCTTGTTGACGATGATGGAAAAGTGATTCGTGACGACTGCAACAAGAAGGTGAACCTCCATAATGACCTCTGATTCAACGATGATGATGGGAAGCAGAGCCCCAATGACACCGCCAGGGGAGACCACCCCATTGTAACCCTCACCATTGGATCATCGCGGGTTTTAACCTTTGTACACAAGTGGAAGGCCGACAAAAAGAAGTGGGAAAATGGCAGAGAGATACACTTTCATTTGGGTCAAGGCTCAATGTTCGTCCTCCTACCAGAAGACGAGATTCCTCAAGCCATTGGCACCAATCTTCACAAGACTCAGCACAGAGCCCAATTCAGTGGCGATGGAATCTCGATTGCGTTGGTTTTTCGGTCGGTGAAAACATCAAGCCTATTCCACAAGGAGAACCACACATGGCAATGGCAGGAGGACGAATTCTACAGAGATAATGTTCAACGCTACCTTAAGAAGAACTCTCAGAGGCACATCATCACTGAGCCATCGAAGGGAAGGGTCGTCCGACGAGAAGTCGAAGGTATGAAGTACAACGTTGACCATTTTCTGGACAAGGTGAAAAAAGAGGTTTGGCGCAAAACAGAACTTCGGTGAAATGACGATGATTTTTGCAAAGAAGATACGAACGGCAGCACACCAGCGGTATTCTCGTACATTTGATGCTACTCTAGTGGTAAAAAAGCATCAGAGAAGGAATTCAAAAGTGGTAAGCCGTAGCTTACGCGAAACGGAGCGAGTAATAAAATGATGAATGAATCGAAGCGATCCGCTTGAGAGCTAATATCAAGAAGCTGAAGGATCGAAAGCTCTTTGAGTCGTGGGTATAATATGCGCGGCTGACTCGATGGCGTTGCCAAAAAACCAATGAACGAGTTCTTATGTGCCACTACGATACTTTAGCTACGGTAATCTCTGTTGGTGACATTTCGGTCGGAGCAGTACCATTTGCAAATTCAAGATTGATTCATCGCTCGTCCTTCTCTAGTGACGCTTTCATTTTTTAAATTCCACATTGGGATTGATATTATCAGATTCTGCCGTGTCCTTCTGGAAGATGACAAAACGGTTTCGAAGAAGAACTTTGAAAATAGAAAAGAAACCGTCGGCTTAAGAAAAAAATGACGGTAACTCGAGTCCCGAACTTCCATCACGATTTAGTTCTCCTAACAATGAAATAACGAACCAACAAATAACGAAATTCGGTCTTGGGCACTTTCTAATTTAAATTTTATTATGTGACCAATAACCTCGTTGGCGATCGAGCAATAATAATGGGGATTGAAAGATTAAAAACAGATCAATAAATCTCAATCTATTCCGTTCTCTTGAAAATAGCATTTGAATCAAAAAATATTATTGCAATTCATCACCAATGAGATTGACAGATTTCAGTCGCCGTCGTTACTAGTTTGTCCGCCTTTCTAATCAAGCCCTGCATCTATTGTTCTCTCGACGAAATTGCGACCTTCCATCAACCGGACGGCTCTATATTTCTTTGCAGACGCTTCTGTTCTCATTGCACATATATGCTATGTTTCTGCTTTCTCATATCGGTCTCCAAACAATACGGAATGCATCACAATCAAGACGATTATTTACTGATAACGCAACAAGAGAGTCTTCATCTGTTAGTACAATTGATAAGAAGAAGCGAGCACGAATATACTAAAGAAGTGAGAAATCGATATATGAGAAGCCAAACAAAAGGAGAAGTTGTGATTGTCGTAAAATCGAAACGATGGTTTCTCTATTCGAATGGCAACGGAAACAGAAATCTCTGAAAGATGCTGAGCGCAATAGATTGAAGAGGGCCAGCTCCTTCAACCACAAATACAGAGGTGGTGTGCATGTGATCAAGCACCAAAAGCAGCAGAAGATTCTGAAAGAAGCCGAGCGCGAAAGAAGGAGGAGAGCATCGATTGCCAAACACACTTTCAGAGGGGGCGATCACGTTATCAAGCTTCAAAAGAATCAAAAGATCGCTAAAGATGCCGAACGTGATGGAAGAGAAAATGCCTCAAAAATGTTGCGGAACTATCAAGGTGGTGAACATGATATCAAGGCCTACGAACGAGACATCATTCAAGAAAGAAAAATGAAAAACGATGCTCGTGCCACTACTGATCGTCGATTACGATCATTGTTCTCTCAACATGATCAAAGAATGGATTTATCATCGACATCGCAGATTGTTTCTGTAGCAGCAATAGCAGCAGCCCTCGACGAAAAAGAGCGTGGCAATTGCGCACAAGATTCCATTGTCCCAACCATGACTACTTTTACCGAAATTCCAATGGGAAGTGACAACGAGTACTCGCCAAGCAGTAGTAGACGCAACAGTATTTCTTTGAAATCCATCGTATCCTTTTCGTCCATGCACTATTTTGACGAAATCGACCTAGAAAGTCACGCGGATGATTCTCGAGCTGACTTCGATACCAATATTATCATCAATAACACAGACGGTGACAACGTCAGAAACATCGAAACTAAATTACTTGAAGAAGGATTGAGAGAAAGTTCGTCGTCATCTATTCCAATCCATGAAGGTGGCATAAATAACTTTTTTGGAGCAATTTCAAATTGTAAGGAGGGAAAAACGACGGCGGAGACGGTGACCTCGAACAGTGAAGACAAGGTCGTAATTGACGAGAAGTTCAGAGAAGGCTTGTCACCATTTGTTGCGACAAATGAACGTGGCATGAATGACTCTACCGGGGTAATTTCAAGCCGCTACAATCACGAAAACGATAGTGGAGACAGTGACTTGTTCGTTGAAGAGGGTTTCAGCAAGAAAACATCACCGTTGGTTTCGATCATTGGAAATAGTAAAGGTGGCTCCGTTGGGGTAATCTCTAACTGCTACGACGACGAAAATGAAGCCGGAGACAGCGACTTCGTTGAAGAGGGATTCGACGATTCTTTATCTTTAGTTCCGATCAACGAAGGTGACACAGATAATTCGGTTGAACTCATGTTAACGCGTATCGATGAAAAAGATGACTGTGGAGACAGCAACTTCATTAAAGAGGGGCTCAGAGAGGAAATGTCATCATCGTCATTAACTCCGATCCATGAAGGTGGCATAGGTGATTCCGTTCGAGCAATATTAAAAGTCTCTGACGACAAAAAATATTGTGGAGAGAGAAATCACGATTCCGCTGCCAGTCTTAAAAACTACTATGATTGGACCACCGTCCCGAGCAATGCGGAGAATGATGATAGCTATTGTAGCGGTAGCTTAAATCCAATCTGTCTCAATGATACCATGTCCCAAGGCAGCATTCACAGCGATTTTTCGGCCTCAAAATCCTCCATTCTTCACAACATACCAATGACCATTAGCGAAGATGATTACTATGATTGGAGTGCTGTAAAAAGCAACACAAGTCTACATTGGGAGGCATATTATAGTCACAACCTAACAAAAAGTGATGGCGACAATTGTACTGCTAGTCTTAGCGACAAGGAGAGCAGTACTGTGAGTGATGGTAGTGATGAAAATATCAAAGAGGACGTCTTTGGGGACATTTCATTTAATCAATCCTATCATGCTCGTAGGAGTCGAGTTAGTGATTCGAAGGGCGACTGCGGTAGTATGAACCTTGTCCGAAAAATAAGCTCAGAGACTGGTAGTTCGGGCTCTCAGCCGTCTCGCCAAAGGTTTCTTTCCTTACGCGGTATTATGTTCAATAGTAGTGCCCTTGGGTGCTTTCCGACTATCGATGGTGAAGCCTTTTTTGATGCCAAAGAGGATTTTTCTGATAATTATTCTAAGGATGCTCCGGAGTTGAACGAATGGAAGAAAACCGTCAGATTTGTTGAAAGCAAAGACAATGTACTTGAGTGGCGCAATACACCACACCTGTATTCCAAGATCTTAGACGTTTACAATGAATCGACGGATGGTGCATACAGTGACAGTATGAACCCCAATGATATCAACTCTTCAAGGGCAGATTTTTACAGGACTTTGTACATTGACGAAATGGAAATGATCAATTGCGGGTACGATTCAGAAGACGATAGTGACCCGGACGAGAGAGTTGTAAGGTCGTTCCTTTATAACGTGGGTTTTACTGCACTAACTGTCCTCGTGCAAGGTATCACGAAAATAGTTTCTGCTGTTCAAAACGATAGAAGGGCTAGTACGGTATTTTTGGTCGAGGAGGCGATTGATATCACCCACGCTGCCGAATTGGTTGCCGATTCCGCTGCTGCATCTGCGGCAGCATCCTCGACATCGGCTTCTGCTACCTCCGCTTCTGCTGCAGTATCTGTTGCTGCAGTTGGACAGGGAACAGCGATAGCTGCACAGTAAGTTCCAGGTTTGACTAGTTGCTCGTTCATTTGCACCGAAAAATATCCCAATGTTTACTATTGTCTTGTTCTGCCTGCTTTCTTTCATTCCAGAAATGTAATGATGCAGTCGATGGCCATTTCCGCGGTTGGGTCCGCAACGTCCTCTGTAGCAGGAGCATCTTCAGCAGTTGCGGCCGTTGCGGGTGCTACAACCGTAACGGCAACGGCAACTGTCAGCACAGCTACCACAGTTGTAAGTACCTAAGCGAGAAATATTTTATATTCCGTCTTTATCGTGGTGCGTACCTTGTTCTGATGTAATCTTCACTCCTTTCATTACAGGCTGCAACTACTGCCGCTTTTGGTGTGGTTGCAATATCAGCTGGAGCTGCCATATCAAATAATTTACCTCCTGAATGTCGTACGAACCCTGTCAACACGGTGGCAAGCGTAAAGATATCTTTTCCCGTACTGTCAGATAACTCTCTTACTTTGGATGTAGTAGAAGGGATAATGGGTTGGGAAGAACTTGGGAATCAAATTGTAGAAACATATAACAATGTTTCGACGCACTGTGATGAGACTCACCAAAGAACATTGAGCGACTGTTTTTACAAAGATCACGAATTTTACAGTTTTGATGGCGAAACGATGATGATAGATACATATTGGGAGCCTGTTCTAACCTGTAACGACTTGTGCCCTACATTGGATCCGTTGTTTGGAATTGATGCTCTTAATCCTGTTACAAGTTTATTACAAGGTTTTCATCCGATCCTCAAACAAAAAGAAATGCTAAGCCAAGCAACTCTTATTGATACTGAAGCTCCGAACGAAGCTCCAACGAGCACACCGTCCAAAGTCCCTATCAATCGCACAGAATTTCTACTACGACTAGGGGCAAAAGCTATTGATCCGTTACCTCAAAATATTTCCTCTGGTGAGCTTCCAAATGTTTCATTTCAGGTGGAAGTTCTTACAAGAGGCGATCTCTTTATTCCTACAATGGAGCAGATATCGATTGAAGCAACCATGTTCATTCTTGAGCAAGATGTTCCTTCGCGACGACTTGAGCCATACTACGATCCCCGTGGCAAAGACGATATACCTGAACTCAAGATCGCTGCTAATGCAAATATGAATTCTCCAAAAATCCGTGCCAATGAAACCAACGTTGCTTCCGTCCTTATCGATATGTCTGTTGAATTCGATCCTCTCTCCAAAACATATTCAGAAAGTGTCATAGTCAGTACGGATCCAGAAATTTTGAGCCGGCAATTTGAAGATATTTTCTTGCAAAGAGGATTTGACGTAAGCGTGGCTATTCTCAATGTGGAATCGAATTCGTTGTCGATAAGAGGAGCCGATTCTTTGAATTCTATCGATAGTCCTTCTCCAGTCCCTGATGACTCCGTTTCTCGACCTGTGGTTTCGGGGCCTCCTGTTGGTGAGCGCCAGCTTGTAGGGAGTAACTTATTTGATTCAGAGGATCAATGGGAGTCAGTCATAAGGGAGCACAGATATGGCGAAGACTTCGAGGTCTTAGAATATCTCAATGTGGTGAGCCGTATGAAAAAAGGCCATTCAATATTGTCGGACATTTTGCGTGGACCCTCCGCGAACGAACCGTCAACTTCTCCCGACGAGAATGAGGGGATCAACCGAGCGATTGTGGCATACTCTGCACCCACATCTCTTGATTATTCAGAAGGAAAGAACGCCATGTACTTTACGAATTTTCATTATTTCTTAGATCATGCAATTGATTGCAAGAAACACTCCACTGTGATTCTGACGACAAGCATTGTTGCGAATGAATACCGTTCTCGCATCGAGGCAATGAACGATAAACTGTGCCGCTACAGTCAATTTACGATTGAACTTCTGGAGCGGGAGGATAAATGTTACGATATGGAAAGTATGGCAACCTTCATTCGTGAAACTGACTCTTCAAAATATGACTACTTCCTTTATGTGAATTGTGGTGTTGTTGGTCCAAAGACAAAGGGGGGGCGGCATTGGACCGAAATTTTCATATCAAGATTATCTCAAACCGTGAAATTGACTGGGGTATCGATCAATATGTCATTCCATCCACATGTACAGAGCTTTGTCTTGGCGACCGATACAACCGGAATTGAGATTATCAAGAATTCAAATTCAATTTATGATTGTGGTGTAAAAAATGGTCAGTCCATGACCGACGAAGAGAAATGGAAGATCATCGAAAAATACGAGATTGGCATGAGTAGAGCAATAATCAACGCCGGTTATTCAATTAACTCTCTGACAGGTTCTTTTGGTGAATCTATCTCTGTCAACAATGACGGTATACAAGAGATAATCAGAAGGTCAAATGACCATGCTTCATTTGCACCACTGATTTCGGCTAGTGAAAGCAACGTTTGGGATTCAAACTCGGCATCCCTTGTGCTTCCTCTGGGAGATGATATTTGGAATTCAAATGCGATTCGTACAATTGGCAAAGGAAGGTTGCCAGCTTGGAGTGACTTCATCTTTTTCAAGGCCTCGCGCGGAATCTTACTCCCAGAGATATTGACGGAAGTTGGATATGATGATCACTCCATTTCTCTTGTTAAAGATTTGAGCGATTCTCTTCCCAACTACGAAGACTCAACGAAAGACATATGTGCGGAAGCAACCAAGGACTTTCGCGAAGCAAGCAAGCTTTCAGTAATTGTAACGGGATTTGAGCATTCTGGTACAACCATGCTTGCTCAACTCATCAAGTCTTCGCCTGGATTATTTGGTGGTTTTGAGTGTGGCATTTTAAATCGAGTGAAGTCTTCCATATTTTACGACTGGTTGCTTTGGCCAATGCAGGATGATTTGTGGGGTTTGAATTCGGAGAGTAGGGACCTTGTAATCAATGCAAAGTGCCCAGCCGAAGCCTATCATAGATTGCAGCGATACAGCCCTCTCTTTCATTTCACTCCCAATCAAAATAGCACTATAGTGGACAAAAACCCAGGCTACCTTGTAGAACTAGTCAAAGTCATGGATCAGACCCCCGGGATCCCTGTGGTTATCGCACAAAAGTCGCTGTCATCGCAAATCGCCTCATACAAGCAGAGAGGTATGACAGATGATGAGATAAATTCAAAAATATCTGGACTTTCCAATACGATCGATGAAGCTATGAAAAAATATCCGGGGCGTATATACATAGCAAACACCACTCGATGGCACGAGTATCCTAATGAAGTTATGGGAGGTGTATTTGATTTCCTCGGCCTGGAATGGCGTTCGGAATATCTAAGTATGAATGCATTGAATTCCAAGAGGGTACCGGGAAGTGTATTCTCGAAGCCTTTCGACACGAGTAGAGTGGAAAAATGAAAAGTTTATTCAGATATAAGGCTTCGACACAGATCTCCAGAAAGGTCGGTATCCGTTCATTTGTCGGGAACTCTAGCTCGGGTGCGCAGTTTTTGGGTTGCTTTCGAATATTATTAGGGGTTCGAGAAGTTTACGAAGACATGCGTGTATCAAAACTTCTAGAAAGCGTAATAATTAAAAAATTAAAGCTGACGATTTCTTACATTTGTCGTTGAATGAGTGTCTGGATTCCATTACGGAAAATAGTCTTGGTTATTGGTTTGCTGTCAACGGAGATGAGGAAGAAGGTGGAAGATGGGATGGAAATGGCCTGAACGAAAATATATGAACCGACTTCGAGGGAATGGGATGCGAACACAATAAGTGGATTGCTAAGTTTGGAACCGATTCCTCATGGAAGATTAAACCAAGCAAGAGTGTCGTTCAAAGGCCGATGCCAAAGATGATTGTTTCAAGCCTCTGGCTCTGTCGATTGATGGCAATAACTGCTACCGCGCAACTTTGGAATGCATCTTGGAAGAAACTTACAGCTACATGAGAACCTGGTTAGAAGCCGCTGACAGTGATTCGAGTGTATTGACGACGATTGGAGAACTACACAAGACTTTTTGAATTAATGCGTTATACCACCCATTGTGTTTTGTTTTTATAAGACCTTTGCTATTGGCCATGAGCTTGAAAAATCGCGACCAAAACAAGGAATTGTGAATGTGGGAACTCGATGCTGTAGTCTTAGCTGTTTCCAGTCTACACGTTCTGGATTTCTATATATACAACCCGGCGGTTCAACACCCTCAAAAGACTCTACAGGACCAGGGATATTTTCACAATGAATGACCTTCATGACAAACTGAAGACCAACGATCGATTCACTGTTAGCCCTATCCATGAAGGCGAGTTCAGAAAGTAATCAGCTTGGTTGGATATAATATTATATCACAAAATAAAAAGTCAACAACGTAAAAAGATATCCAAGAAAAAAAGTTAACAGCACCAAAAAGGAAGCTGCGCTTCCGAAGAAAAAGACTGCTGCTAGTTCCTATATTAAACTTTATTGCTCGGTATTGAAAATAGCCCGAGGAATTCTTCGTCTGGTTTTAGAAGAGATAGTTCCTTCCGCTCTGTGACCTTGTCAAAGTTTTCATTTCGTTCCCCCCTGTCGCTAACGATTGTATAATCTAAAGTAGTAACATCGTCAGAGTTCTCATCTTGCCCATCTTCATAGTTGACATTATCTTCTGCAATTCTATTCGATGGCGATAGAGAAAGACAGTCTTCGTTGATGAAGCAGCCGCGATCTTGGCAGGATTCGATCAAAGATTGCCAGTGACGGCAAGAATTTAAAACCGTGGAATCTCCAAGGATAACCAAGCCTTTCCGGGCTCGTGTAAGCGCCACACATAATCTGCGTGGATCGCGCAAGAAACCTAATTCAGAAAAAGCGTTTGATCGCACAGCTGAAAAGATAACCACTTCGGTTTCTTGTCCCTGGAAGGAATCAATGGTGCCGACACGAACCTTGTTGATAGACTTTGATGTAGCAGCAGACTCTGCCAAAGTCGATAGTGTTTCATTCCAGACATTGCTAGATGGTCTGTCGCCGTTGCTTCGGTCTAAAATAGAGATTTGGCGGCGACGGACTACGGATTCATTTTCCAGTGTTGACCGAATCACGGAAACTTGTTTTGAATAAGGTGTCAAAACACAAATTTGTGAAGACTTGAGCTCCCCGGCTTCCAAAATATTTGCTACAATCTGGGCTACCAACTTCGCCTCACTCGGATTAGATCGACCGGCTAGTCCTAGCGAGGAGTCATGGAGAACCTCTGCGCACCCCTTTCCGGCATTTACAAACGCCAATGGCAATGATGAATTCGGCCAGGCAAAGCCAGCCGGAGGACGTTGTTCCGAAATGGAAGGATCAATTGTTCCCGAAGTAAGTGCTCTCATTGTCAGACTCTGATTTGATAATATCTTGTCTTCGATAGATGGCTTTATTGCTGATTTGACCATTCCATTATAAAAATATTTCGAAGGATGATCCAATAAAGTCTGTACCATCCGATATTGAATCTGGAGTGTTTTTTGTTCCACTAGACCAGACTCTTCGAGACGTTCCATTGGTGAAATCCCAAGAGATTCACGCAGTTCTTTGGATGACGATGCCACAGTCGGTGGTAATTGTTTTGTGTCTCCAACCATTACTAGTTGCTGAGCGCGTGCTGCCACTAGAGCGCACATGAGAGCGGGTTCGGTACATTGAGCAGCTTCGTCCAATACGACTAAAGAAAAGCGAGCATGATTATTGATATCATTTGTGTCGCTGATGTTACCTGGATCTCCTTGGTTCTGCTCCTTGTGTTGCCTTTGTTCATTTCCTTGACCTCCGAGTTCATCGTGTCGTATAGACAACTGATGTGCACCAATACAACTCGTTACAATGACTGGTGCCGAGTCAAGGAGAGCATCATGGGCATCCTCAATGCACTGTTGGAGTTCCCATTCAATGTTACCTCTGTTGTTGACCTTTCTGCTGTCAGAAGTCGTCTCTGATAATTGTTTGCGCAGATGCATCACTTGTGGCATTTTTTCCGCCAGTGCCACAGCCGATCGATGGCGTACACTGGCGGATATTGCAGCGGGCCTTCCAGCTCTTACAGCCGGAACCCCTAGGTCCAACAAGGCTTGTAAGAGGACATCAGCTGCTCCATTTGAATGGGCGACAGCGAGTATCCGGAAAGGAGGAGCGTCACCAATGATGGAATCATTCCCGTATGAAGCTGCTGATGTGCTAACACTGTTACTTTGGGCCATTTCTAGGGCAGTTGCAATCAACAGTGCTGCAACGCGAGTCTTGCCGGTACCTGGCGGTCCCTGAATAGATGAAACCCGCCGAGATAATGCCCATATAATAGCATCTCGTTGGGAATTGTTGACAGTTGCACTCCAGTTTTTCGTTTTTGAGGATGACGGTGGCTGCAGAGATTTCCGTTCCGTGACTCGCTCAATAGCCTCCTGAAAGTAAGTTTCATGCAACCGTTCGTCGTCGTCGTCGTCGTCGTTTTTATGAGAATTAATTCGACGAAAATGATGCGGTAATTTCTTGGCCCACTGTTTTCTGTTCCGAATCTGGTAGTAACCTTTGCAATGCGCATTTGTTGTTTTCGTCAACCATGTGGCAATCATCATTCCCCCAGACTGTCCATTTTGCTGATGTTGCTGTTCTTCGCGAATTGTTTGGAGTGCCGCCCGCTGGGCTCGTAGGGGAATCAGTGCCGCCGCGTTGGGAGTTTTGTCGAGTCGAACCGGGTATCCGAGATACGAAGAGTCACCGATGCTTCGTTTCCCATTGCTGTTCGACCCTTTTCGAGCATCCCACACACCAGCCGGCCACGTCTTTCCGACCCCCACCTGCATCCATGAGTCACCGACGTCCATGACGAGGCACTCGCGACGAAATGCTTGTGAAGAAAATCCGCCCCGGCCAATCACGGAATCGAGAGTCGCTGATCCGTTGCCAGTCATCATCAAAATGTCTCCCTTGGAAAAGATTTCATTCCACGGGCGACGGAAACGACCGCCGCCACTCGATCTTTTGTTTTTATCGTTTTTGTCGAAAATACTAACCGCGTTGATGTTGATACCATTTTTACTTCCTCCGCTACCATTATGGATCCGCACTGTCTTTTCACCCAAGACTTCGGAATCGGGTAGGGCAAACGCACTTGAAATTGCCAATCCGCGCTTTTCCAATATTTCGAGAGAGCACTTGCTTCGGCTGTCTCTCCACTCGGCAAGGGCAAGTTCGTGCTCCTCCAACAGCAGATTATCCCAGTGATCTGTGTAAGATTCAACAGAAATTTGTGCAATTTTTTTCTGTTTCATAGGTTTTCCGTTATTCTTTTTTCGTTCTGGTAGAGAATCCGAATCTGAGGCACACAAATTCGTCTTACAGAAAGAATTTTGAGATCGTAATGGCCCAAAATCTCGTGTGAGGGGAAATGCCACAGCGGTGGAAAGGGCGAGTGATAAGAAACATAGTGCAATGGCCGAAAGGTGGATTTGGACGATCTTGAAACGTGCTGTTGTTCCAGCAACAGTTGCTGTAGCAGTTGCTGTAGCAGTTGCTGTAGCAGTTGCGTCAATAGACAATGCTAGTTTCCGCATCGAAGTTCTTGTCTCCAAATCTCAGCTTCGCATTGCTTGTCGCCAATAAAGCATAAAATCGCATACCAGTACAGCATTATTGTTCAAACTCGAAGGCACCAAAGGCAAGAATTGTCTTGTCGTCCAATGAATTGATGTGCGTGATGAATATTGTGATGTTTGATGATCTCAATGATGATGAGTCAGTCGAGTCACGTTCGAAAGTCGTACTTTTTTCAGATGTCATTTTTGGTTCTTGGTTGCGCGCTTTTTTCATTTTGCTCCTTTTTCCTACTGCCCTGCCTCCTGTCAGTGGAAGATGGACATCATAAGATTGTAGTTCAAGTTCATAAATGTCATGTCATGATGCTACTATTAGTAGCGACATGTATCTTGTTGCATGCACATAACATTGTGATAATAGATCAATTGACCATCCTATTTCTATCGAAACAACAGAATTCGAATTCAACAATTCTTTAGGGTTAGGGATATGCTCAATCTTGTTTGTCTTCTGCTTTTTCTTATTAGTAGTAGCATGCAGCGTCCCACCATTTGGAATCGCAACTTAAAGTCGACCGTTCCTTGCCTTGGGTCTCGATGAAAACCGGGCATACCATCATCGTTGTGGGAACAACTACAACTAGAACCCCTACACTACTCAAAAAGAATCAAATTTATTCTCCTCCTCCTCTCCTCTTCTTGGTATGTGAGGGGTTGCCTCCTCGGTCGTCCTCCCTCGTCAAGACCAGGGCCGGAACTCGCTCTACTATATATACAATAGGGTGAAAAATTGCGGAATTTTTAGCCACTTGTTTATTTATGGTATGGTTATCGTTATTGATTGCCTCCTAGCCTAGTGTGATCCTCGCAATGATACAGTGCCCGACGATCCGCTATTGTCAGTTGCAAGTAGAGGTTTCCTTCTGTCGTCTCTGATTTGAGAAACGGAGCGACAAGTCCCGTTAGAGCATCTTCGATCCCCACAGCAATGCGATGATGTTGCACAAGTACCACGATTGGGCACACACGAACTGCTTGCATTTGTGTCGAAACATTCCAGTACCCACACCGAATAAAACTCATCCTTGACACAGTCGCAGACAACACCCGATGACCCGAGACTAAGCTCTTCAAGAAATTTCTTTGTTAAACAGTCATCCGATGGTTCCTCGTTCAATATTTCCGACTCTGGACTTTGGGTTGGCCTTTGAGTTGGTTCTTTAGATGGACTTTGTGTGGGGATTTGAGTTGGCCTGTGAGTTGGTACTTGAGTTGGTACTTGAGTTGGCCTGCGTGTTGGCCTGTGAGTTAATATTTGTGGTTCTTCTGAGACCACAAAATCTACAAGATCTGTCTGTTGAAAGTTGGCACCCCCAGCTGCCAACACTATTTCTACGTCGTCGTCATACATAGCTATTAGTGTCCACGACCCTTGCGTTCTATCATCACCAGCATACGGACTGAGTCCGTTACCAGCCATATCGAAAATCTCTAACGTGTATGCCCCCGGAAGCAGATCTATTTTTGATATCCAAGCACTCTCTCGATCCGGAACATATTTGGGACCTGCATATTCCACCTGATTGTTTCGATCTTTGGAAAGGACGCGAAAGAAGGTTTCTTCCGGATAAAAATCATGATTGAAGTCGAGCAAAACCGTCACAGACCCGGCGGCAGGAGGGGGTAACGATGTCCCATGTGGGCATTGATTCGTTCGTGTCACTGGGTTTCTTGAGAAGTAGCAAATCTGCTGCGTGAGCCACTCGTGAAAGAATGACACACGAGCGAATCCGTCTGGAAGTTCATCCGATCGGCAAAAGAAGTTCCAGGAGATGACTCCTACTAGGGTGTTCGAAGAGTCTAGTAACGGCCCTCCCGAATCTCCTTGACATATCGAACTTCCGTCCTCAAATCGAGGGCTGATGTTAGAATATGGGTCTGCGCACAAGACATCGTCCCAAATAATGGAGTTCCCTGTGCCCTGAACTCGTTCCGAGCATTCTTCGTTATCAATATATCGCAATTGACCCTGCCTAAGTTTCTTTGCGGGCGATCCGTTCGATGTCATCTTTCCGAAACCATACGCCTTCAACACGTCATCAGTGGTGGGATTCAAGTCGTTAGAATTCAACTTTAGAATCGGTAGGCCTGGATTACTGGACAATCGCAATAATAAAATATCGTTGTGGGTGTCGATCCCATTGAAGTCTGGATATCGAATTTGAAGGTCAATGGTCGCCTCACGAGTGTAGTCGTTAGTATCCGAATCATATAGAAGGACGCCGTAATTGAAGGCACCTTGACAATGCGCAGCGGTCAAAATCATATCACTGTGCACCAAGACTCCGCCACATAGATAGTCGGGTGTCCCTTTCTCGTCATCTTTACCCGACCTCACAAAAAATTGTGCATCAGAGGGGTCGACAACCAGCCGTCCATTAACGATGTCACGGCGACGGCCTTGTGATGATTCGCCGTTGACGCCGAATTTAGGAACGACAAGATTCGTGTAACATAGTAAAAAGCAGAATACGAAATATTTAGCTTCAACTCTCATACCAGTTGCTATCATCTTGAAATTAACAAATAATGATAAAGAAGAAGCAACGAGAAATATGATGCAAATATGATGGTATTTGGTGATTGTGTGATGATTTTAATTTGGCTTCGAGTTTCAGGTTTCTTTATTCACTTTCCACATGCCTTCGAAATACTTGTGTTAAATGTTCAGATTGCGCGACCATCAAGATCATCACACATAAGCGTTGAACTCGCTGATAAAGAAAAATTATCCGAATTAAAGCATTTCATTTCTGTATACAATATAAGGTGTAGTGGAATTGCCCTCTCCCACATTCGGAGACTCACTCGACTCGTTCTGTGACAACTATCGTAAGAACGTAGTCCTGGTACGTAGGCGAACATGACTGACAGTTCCTTGAATAAAATTACTCCACGTGGAAGTCATGCTCTTCGGCATTCCCTATCTCTCGTTCTTAAAAATAAATACAAAATGCCGCGACATGAGTCACGCTTACCGCACTTTCTTCTTTCTCTTGCGAAAAAAATGTAAAAAATTGGAAAACAATTTTTTGGTAATTTATTGCAACTGCTACAATCAGAGTTCTCATTTTTTCATCATTTCTTCTTCTCCTTCATCTTTGCGAGGCCCGAGACTCTTCGCCGATTGGCGTTCTTCCCACACAACATGGGACAGGGAACAAGCCTGATTTACGTGGACAATATGTGGGTTTGACACAAAAACTTCCACCAACAAACCTGGTTGATCGATTTTCAACAGTCGCGAGCCATACAGAGTGTCATCTCCTCCCATCACGCCTCGTCGAATCCCAGTATCACCCTCTTGTAATAATGTGTTGTGCGAGGTCAACCGTGCCTGCGATGGGATAGATACGTGCTTGCAAATGGGTTTTCCGAGGTAAACGCTTCCTATCATGCGAAACATCTTGGTGCTGTTTTGGAAAACGTCGATGCCACCGATCCTAATTCCCACGTCGCTCCCAAAATCACAACTGTTGGGATCTGAAAAGGCGGAATCGAAGGTGTTTTTGTCGTTTACCTGGCAGAGAACGATTGACTCATACCAGTCCTCCGCAGGGTCGCCAACCTGAGGCACGAGGGATGACGAAAACGAGGAGCTAGCCACTGCCGTTCCACTCTCGTACGGCAACAATAGTGTCATGGGAGGTGACTCGTAGATCCCGTAGTATGCTTCCTTTGAATCCTTAAACCCCAGGCCGTCGGGATATAAATTCAGCTTTCGCTTGGCCGCTCTTTCGGCATCAGAAAGATCGTAAGTCCACCCCTTGTTGTAGTAATATTGGGATTTTGGCAAAATCGGATTCAGGTCTTCTCCAACGGTCCCGTTGACAACTATTTCGCTAAGATCTCCGGAGAATGTCGGTTCGAAGGTTGTCCGGCAGCGGATTGGATTCATTCTCCAAGACTGGGATGGTAGCGTGTCGTGTTTGACCTCACCTTTGTGAGTCTCGTTCATCTCCGTTCCCAAGGGATATCCGAAGAAGATAGAATCATATGACAATTTCGTATCGTTTGCAATTTTTCTGGATACCGGATGCGGCAACAAGAGAGCAGACGAAGAGTCTTTCAGCGTTCGCGTTGCTGGGCACCAGTGATGAGAAGATATTTCGGTGTTCTCTTCCATGGCTACCATATATTCCAGAGCCGCAACGAAGTGCATTGCTAAAATCCATGCGTTTAGTCTGTGTTCCTGTACCGCTGGATGATGGGGTGCTTGTCCGGGTGCACCCTTTGGAGCGCCCCATTCTCTCCATCTCCGAAATCCGAGTGGTCTTCTCCAGTCTTGG
Source organism: Pseudo-nitzschia delicatissima (assembly GCA_037355735.1). Taxonomy (NCBI): domain Eukaryota; phylum Bacillariophyta; class Bacillariophyceae; order Bacillariales; family Bacillariaceae; genus Pseudo-nitzschia; species Pseudo-nitzschia delicatissima. The sequence continues at coordinate 34,404 of JAYLWH010000013.1, read as the reverse complement.
TCGCCGTCAATCTCTATGCTTGGTGCCGTCTTGGTGGCTTCAAACATCGTCTCAACAGCATGATCTGTGTGCAAAATTAAAGGATCCTTTAATATCGACGAGTATTCGGTCAGGACCTCCTTCCGATGGATTGCAGTAAAATAGTCCTTTACGATGAGCTTGGGTGGGATCGAGGACAGAGTGTGGTTGAAATAAGTAGAAATCAGGTGCCGAACATACGCCTCCAACCCTTCCGGTCCACCCGATGCTTCGTTCATACCAAAGTCCCAGCTGACGACATCTGGAATACCATTGGCATTGTCAGAATCTTCTTTTATGTTCTGGCCGCCCCAGAATTCCTTCATGCACCATCCGTAAGGAAAACTGGGCACTCCACCAATGGCCGCGTTTGTGACCAAAAGGGGTGCGGCAAATCCTGCCGCCTTGAGGATGGGTTCTAGGATCTCCTGTAACTGAAAGGGATAGGAATCGTGATGTTTGTTTCCGCGACCGGCCGTGACGCTGTATCCGCCAAAAGCCATGCGAAAGGAACGGTTTTCGGTCTTGGCGCGATGCAGGCGACAGGCAGTTGCAACCACGTCGGAAGGTGGTTTCGGTTGGGTCATCCTTTTGTTGTTTGCTTCCATTATGTTGATTGTGACGCTATCGGTACCATTACTGTCTATACCAGAAAATGTGGTCGTGCCCCGGTCGAGCAGCATCCGTGCCGCATTTTCTCCACCGTAGAATTCCGCGAAACGCTTTCGCAAGCTTTGGGCCGCCTGCCAAAAAGATTCGCCGCCTCTTGGTTTCGTGTGTTGATTGTTTGGAGTGTTTGTGTCAATTCCACCCTTTTTTTCTTCATTTAAGTTCTCTAGAATTCCAAAGGCGTCCCACACTGCAGATTCGGAAAGGTCGAAGATTGGCAACGGGGGCATTGTTTTGTTGGTTGGCATCTTTTCGTGTTCGTCTTTTGTAACATGCAAGAGATCGTTCAGTCTGAGTTTCTGTTCCTGTTGGAGATCGGAATCACTGCCCTTTTTCGCATCGAAGTTTTCATTTGACTTTTCGACACGAACCGCATCACCGGAAGTATCTCCTACATACTCATAGTCGTCGTCGCCGTCGTCGTCGCCGTCCACATTGTTTTCCGCGTAGGGTGTTGAGCTTCCAATTCCGTCGAGGCTAGAAGGATGCACGTAAACGTAAATTCCTCTATAAACGTGGAAGGTGGCGAGACAAAGCGTCATCAATACTGCCCCCACTTGGCAAAACAGTATGATAAATGGTGGATCGTTTCCCCTGTACCGCTTTTTGCGCTTGGCCCGGTGCCTGGATTTGCGTTTGTGACGATTTGAAATGGAAAGGGAATTGTAGCTTAAACGATCAATCGGATCAATCGGACCACCGTCATGGGCAGTATTACGTTTGCTGCTATCTTCTTCCACGTCGGACGATCCACCGGACCGGATTTCTGATCGGTAACCATACTCGCAATCGCCCAAAGAGGGTTGGTGACGAACACGACGTCGTGTATTGCTTTCTTCTAACATGCTTGTGCCATAAATTGTTGTACGAGGCAGTACTGATTAGTGCAGTCGCCTTCGCAGGAGATACAATAATTGAATGAGTTTAGTGTTGTATGAGAAAATTGGAAAAAAAATTATTGTCATTTTTTTAATCTTGAGCACAATAATTCGTGCCCGCCGATGTGAAGGAGCTAACTTAGAGCTTATGGACCAATGGGTCATGCTAGCGCACGGGCAGACTCCGGTGCTTGATTAGGGTTAAAGTGCGACTTCGCGAGCGCGCTCGGCGCGTTTTGGGGGGGGCCGGAAATTCTATGTAGGTTCAAAGATCGAAGAACTAATTCTGGTCCTCGGTTTTTTAATCCGCGCACTGGAGCTAGAAATAAGTTAGTATTGGCTCCGGTGCACTTCATTCGATCTCATTGGTCTACAGGAGCCCGTTAGTTAAGAGAGCACTTCACTGCAGATCTACCTTCCCTACAAATAAAAAAAACGCCGTAGAAAAGACGCAGAATAGGTAGCAATTTTACTAGGAATATGTTAGTACCTCTGCGTAAAAACAACAAACACGCGCATTGAAAAAACAAAAACAGAGGACCAGATTTAGTTCTTCGATCTTTCAACCTACTCATAGAATTTCCCCCCCCGAAAGCGCGCCAAGCGCGCCGAAGGCGCGCGCGCGCTGCAGGGGGGGGAATTCTCGCACTTTAACCCTAATTCATATTATTGGCTCATTGAGAAGTTGATGTTATTGTTCTAAACTGCTTCCGCGACAGCTTCAAAGTAGCCAACATTGACCCACCATTACGGATGAAACTTCTCCGCCATCCAAGCGCTGACCACCAAACACACCAAACACAAACAAGTATGATTTGTGGTCAATTTGAGGTTGTTCTTTCGCTTCGTTTACTCTGTTTTGACACTAAAGCTTAGCCGAGGCGCTACCATACGGTTGATTAAGATCAAGGCGCGAGGAAATGAAAAATCCCAACTCGGCGCGCCCCAACTTCCTTTGCTCCGTTTTCAGTAAACATTACCAAGTGGTAGTAACATGCAAACAGGGATACACTTAACCGGAAAAAGATAGTCTAATTTCATATTTTAGTACTGGATTTTGGGATTGGAGTTCCTGTCACTCTGAGAAATAAGCCAACAATTCACAACGAACTAAACCCTCCTCCCCAACGTCTGATGATCTTTTCTTCACCCCTTTCACGCGTTTGAAAAAAGGATACCGAGTCTTTCTCTTAGCATAGGCATAGAAGGACAGTCTGAAGCAAGAATGAGGGCCAAACCTTGAAAATTGACCGAGATATGACTACTCTTGTGGCTGACCATGAAAATCTCACAAAATGGATAGGTGCTAAATCGGTAGACCGAATTCGCTTGGTCAACCAGAAGGACTGCAGAGACGATACCATTTCGCCCTCTCAGAGTACTTATAGAAGGATAGCCTGAAGCAAGAATGAGGGCCAAAGCTTGAAAATTGACCGAGATATGACTACCCTTGTGGCTGACCATGAAAATCTCACAAAATGGATAGGTGCTAAATCGGTAGACCGAATTCGCTTGGTCAACCAGAAGGACTGCAGAGACGATACCATTTCGCCCTCTCAGAGTACTTATAGAAGGATAGCCTGAAGCAAGAATGAGGGCCAAAGCTTGAAAATTGACCGAGATATGACTACCCTTGTGGCTGACCATGAAAATCTCACAAAATGGATAGGTGCTAAATCAGTAGACCGAATTCGCTTGGTCAACCAGAAGGACTGTAGAAACGATACCATTTCTCCCTCTCAGAGTACTAATAGAAGGACAGCCTGAAACAAGAATGAGAGCAAAAGCTTGAAAATTGACCGAGATATGACTACCCTTGTGGCTGACCATGAAAATCTCACAAAATGGATAGGTGCTAAATCAGTAGACCGAATTCGCTTGGTCAGCCACACGCACTGTAGAAACGATACCATTTCTCCCTCTCAGAGTACTAATAGAAGGACAGCCTGAAACAAGAATGAGAGCAAAAGCTTGAAAATTGACCGAGATATGACTACCCTTGTGGCTGACCATGAAAATCTCACAAAATGGATAGGTGCTAAATCGATACACCGAATTCGCCAGGTCAGCCACACGCACTGTAGAAACGATACCATTTCTCCCTCTCAGAGTACTAATAGAAGGACAGCCTGAAACAAGAATGAGGGCCAAAGCTTGAAAATTGACCGAGATATGACTACCCTTGTGGCTGACCATGAAAATCTCACAAAATGGATAGGTGCTAAATCAGTAGACCGAATTCGCTTGGTCAACCACACGCACTGTAGAAACGTTACCATTTCTCCCTCTCAGTACACTAATAGAAGGACAGTCTGAAGCAAGAATGAGAGCAAAAGCTTGAAAATTGACCGAGATATGACTACCCTTGTGGCTGACCATGAAAATCTCACAAAATGGATAGGTGCTAAATCGATACACCGAATTCGCCAGGTCAGCCACACGCACTGTAGAAACGATACCATTTCTCCCTCTCAGAGTACTAATAGAGGGACAGTCTGAAGCAAGAATGAGGGGCAAAGCTTGAAAATTGACCGAGATATGACTACTCTTGTGGCGGACCATGAAAATCTCACAAAATGGATAGGTGCTAAATCAGTAGACCGAATTCGCTTGGTCAACCAGAAGGACTGCAGAGACTATACGGCTTCGCCCTTTTTTTTATCGATGGAAGCACAGCCTAAGAGAAGAATTAGGGCCAAAGCTTAAAAATTGACCGAGATATGACTACTCTTGTGACAGACTATGAAAATGTTTCTCAAAATGAATAGGTGCTAAAACGCTAGACCGAATTCTCAGCCTCAACTACTAATACAGTGTTATCTGGCTATTGTCTGCAATATCATTATCAAGCTGTGATTTTCAAAATTTTTGTTACAATATTGTATAAAAGTAGTATGTGTAATAGCATTGTTCATTTAGTAAAATAGACAGATGAGTGAAGTAAAATCCAGAAAATATTATTCTGTGCGCTTTGGTCTGTTGCAGGGAGTACGTATAACCCTAACCTCATGTGAGTTCAAATTTTTACACAACTTCTTCAGGCACCGACACCGGAGTCAGCCCGTGCGTTAGCAGCCCAATTGAGCAAGCTAGTCCCACTCTCGAATGCGCACCTCGCGCGAGTCAGTTTGGTAGCAGATTGGAGAGATGCTACAGTTGAAGAGTGCGTGTCTTTCTGTTTCGATTCGTTGGAAAACGCGATACGAGATGACCGGCATTACAATCAAATCACTTCTTCTACAATTCATTTTATATAACTCCGGCTTCAGTATCTTCTTCGCTTTACAATGAGAATTCCAACAAGAAGGGTGCCTAACAAAAGGGTTGATAACAATATTCATATTCGTCGACAAGATGGAAGTAAAAGTAACAGTAACAGTAAGAGTACCGCAAACCGCATCGAACAACTTCGGCGACGGCCTTCTCTTATCAACCTTTGGTTAATCGTATTCATGGTGGTGATATTCACTTTACGACAATCCTCGCTGTCGACAAGCCAATATTCGCTCGATGAAATGGTTCAGAATCCATCACCTACGGCAAAAATAAAGGCAGAAAATGCAGCAGAAGACCATCCTGCAAAATCATCACCATCATTACCATTGACATTCTACAGCTACAACACAACAGATGTTGAAGAATTCAAAAGATTGCACCGCAAATACCTCATTGAACAGCAACAACGCTTGGACGAATCAGAATCGTATTTGTCAACCAAAGCTAAAGGAAAACGCAAGGATGGCACACCTATCACTACCTACTCATACGCTCCCGGATATTTCTTTTCGGGTTTTCGCAACCAAATCATGGCATTGGTCATTATTTGTATACGGGCAAACTTAGGCGACAACGAACAATTACTGCTGGATAGTTTGATGCACAAGGATACATACGGGACAAACAAATACGAACCGTTCGAATTTTTCTTCGATGTGGAACACTGGAATCGATACAGTTACAACGAAGAGAACCCCCAACGCACAAACGTATCTTTTCCAGGCCTTAAGAACCCTGACCAATATCCGAACCGGTTACCACGATTGGTGTATTATGACCCAGCTTTACATGATCAATGGAATCCGCGTAGAAATGAACATTCAAATTCTGGAAATGCTACTAGACCGTACACAATTGGGTTATCCACTTCACATTTGTTCTTAAATTACATGAGATATGTCAGAGGAAAAGGGCCGTTTCCTCCTCAATTTATTGATACAGCAGAGCAAAGGATTCTCCGTCGAAATCCAGCAGAAATTCTCATGTTACAGGGTGCATTGAAACCTCATCCTGCACTGCAGGCAGTCGTCGATCGTTCGAAAGACCATCTAAGGAAACAATTCCGACAACAGGGTTCACATACTTCAACGGGACCATCATTTCGATACATGACCCTCCATGCCCGTGTCGAGCCCGACATGCAAAAACATGTTGCGTGTAAGGATAAGAAAGTCATCGAATTGCAAGATATACTTGAAATGATCGAATCAAAATGGCCAGAGACTCCACCTGTGGACGCTATATTCCTTCCCATAAATCGACAGGTCTTGGAAGCAGAAGGAACTCTGCCAGAGAATTACAAAAGTGACAATCAAGCCAGTGAAAACATAAATTGGGTTGCCGTTCGTAATCTAGAACTCTTGAATCGCATTACAAATCACAAAAATGCTAAAGATGGCAACTATATGGGTGGATTGTGGAACGGGACAGTTCCGGTCGTGGAATTTGGTTCCGAGGCTCTACGTGGAACGGTTTACGAGAACCGACCTTCCACATCGGGTGCTATTCTGAACTTCTTCTTGGGATTGGATGCGAATATCTTTGTAGGGACAGAGGTATCTTCCTTTTCACATGATATATTGAACACACGATTTTATAGGGGGCTGAATGAGGATTCTGACACAGATGCCCATGCACAACCCATTGACGGCGATAGAGAGAACCTGAGGGAACACAATTACAAGTTTATACCTGGTGGCTTGGAAAAATGGATCACTGACGACATGACCGCTCCGCCGGGATTTCAGTGCTGAAGCAGAAAATAAGGTAATCCATCTGTTGTTATCAACGAAAGATCTTGTTAATAATGGTTTCGGCATTGGATCTGGTGGGACTTATAAAAATAGTATACGCTTGAATAAAGCAGTTGTTGTCCTACTAACAATGTAAGACCTGCTACTCGTAGTAGTAGTCCTATTAGGATCGTAGTAGTACCATGAGGATGATGCCTTTGTTCGTTACAGAACCAAAATATTGAAAATGGTGGGACTAGAGGAACACGAACAACAAGTCACGAATTTTGAGAATCCCGTAAAGTTTCTAACTTGCACTTTATTTCAATACAGTATTGCACTTTTCAGAGTCCACCATACCTGGGGAGGCGGGGAGTCGTATACAATTTGACACACGTTGTAGTTCCCCTATTGATTTGTTTGAAATTGTCCCGATATCCAATTGCATGCAATTGTATTGGGAGGAGTGCTCACCCGGAATAAGAAATTGGGGTTACCAGAACCCCAAACATTATTACTGCGGATCGAATGGATATTCACCGTAAATGCATTTTAAATGATGACAGTGAACAAAAGGAATCGTGTTCATATTGTGAAGGAATGTTGTCGACAGTTGTAGTAAGGGTTATCGTCATGAAGAGTGTCTGTTGAGGACATTCAAACCGTTGTCAAGAGGTAATAATTTTTTTCGATTTGGGGTTCCGGTTTCTTGTTCCGTCCCTCCCCTTAGTTTCTTATTCTGGGTGAGGGCTCCTCCTCCAGCTTTTCCCGGCTCCTGGGCGGGGAACGGAACAGCACTCTGGAGGTGCGCTACAGCAAACAAGTATTTTTTGTACAGTACGTACCCGATTAAAAACACAAGAAATTATTGGATTCTTCGAAGATTCATTTGCCGAACACTGATTCGCCAAGATTCTCGATAAGAACAGGGTAATCCCAAACCGGCGCGGAAAAAAAAGTCCGCGTGAAGAAAGAACTCCCCACAAAATTATTCGATGGACGAATATTTCTGAATCTTCGTGCATCTTCCACTGGTTCTTCCAAATGTTGTATTGTCCACAGAGAAATGTGAGACGTCGAGATTCTTTTTCTTTACGAAGGCGGCAGCTGTCGGCAATCAGCTACTCCAGAGGAATACAATAGAACATCCAAGGAAACTCCTATCTGAAATTTGCTCTATATGGCGCGTCACCATCTGCTTGAGATTCACTAAGAGGCAAGAACTTAATGGTTACGACAAACTTTTAAGACATACAAATTCGCCGGGACCACATGCTTCCGGAAAAATCTTTGGAAGATCGTAATTTAGAGAATCTTTCATCGTCTGAAATTGATTTCCTGGTGTCAGCGTCAAGTTTTTTGGCGCAAAAGACCGATTACACATGCATGTCCTCTGATTACTTCATAAGAGCTATGAGTTCTCATAAATTTAAGATCCAGATCTAGAATTTACTTGCTCTTACTTGCAATATGCGTTTCACTTCCACTGCCCTGTTTCTTGCTCTTGTTGGAGCCGACGCCAAGCTGACTGGCCGACGTCTTCAGGTACGTGTATACAGGCGAAGTCTAATTTGTTCTTGTTCACTTGATGTCTAACAATATATTGTTGCTTTGTATGTTCCCCACCAGGAGAGTGCGCGCAAATGCGTTTCTCAACCTCTTCCAGATTTGAACGAGGCTACTGTTGATATCCTTGCCTCCATTAACGATGGATCAGACATCATCGAAGCTTACGAGCAATACCAGGAAGATGGTAACGAGATCGGATCTAACACCGGTCTGCTCTGCGAGGCTGCCGATGCCTCCGCTACAGGCATTGCACCTGTCGATGGTGAGTCGGGTGACACCGACTTCCCTCATGGAAAGATCAAGGTTATCGCCACTATGGGAGAACGCTCTGTCTGCGCCGATTCCAATGGACAAAAGCTTGTTGGTGTTCCTGATGGTATGGGAGCCTACCTCGCCGACGATGAAACCGTCCGAGTCGTCTTCCAATCCGAATCGTATGGACCTCTCAGACAGGAGTCGTTCCCCGTGAAAATGAATGACGGGACTTTCACGATGGGTGGATCCCACGTCCAGTACATCGATTACGATCGTAAGTTGATGGGCGAATTCATGGATCATGACGGCCCTGCCTCTGATATGGTTGTTGGCGTCGGTAACATGATCGAAAAAGCCTACAACCTTAAGGGTGAACCCATTGGACCCCGCGAGTCTTCTGGTCCTACCGCCTCCGGTGTTCATTACGGTAACTGTGATGCTGACGGAAACTACGTCGTTACTGAAACACCAACTGAGACCGACTGGTTCTTCCAGTCCTTCTGTTCTGCCCACTTGGAGGAGAAACACCAATGGGGAGAAGGAATCGGACTTGAAGATGACATCTTCATGACCCTTGAGGAATGGATTAACTACCAACCAGGAGCGAACTTCGTTGGGCTTGCCGTGAGTATTCTGTTCGATTCTGTGTTTTCCGATTGAATTTGCAACGAAAAATCTAATGAATCGTCCCCTTTTATTTTCGTCTTTCTAATTTTAGGGCCAAGCTATCGACATCGAGAACAAAGCCATCCATGCTCTTGGTGCATTCACCCAAGGTGGTTTCGAGAAAATTGTCGAAATCAACTCTCAACACCCTGATTACGTCATGTTTTCCGTTTCTGGATACACTGGTGCCTTCGGAAGTAAGTTTGGGACCCCATCACAGTTTTTTATTCACTTCTGGCGACTATTCACCCACTCACCCATTTTTTTCTCTTCCACCTCAAACCCTAGGTGCTGAGTCTGTCGAAGCGGAGTTGACTGCTCGCAATGCCGAGTACACCCGCACGGATGGAAAACCTTACGTGTGGACCCAAAACATCACTCCTGCTCGTATCTACATCGGTGTCAAGGGCAAATTGGAAGACGGATCTGCGGCTCCAGAGGATGACTTCTTAGCCCGTAATGGACTCAAGTACGGAAGGATGTATGGTTACGCCGTTGATATGGGAGAGCCAGTCCGCCAATCACAGGGAATGTGGCGCGACGACTTCCACCGCGACCCTGAATTTGGTGTCAACGGAGGCAGAGTTCGTGGTTTCTGGATTTCCCAGAAATGGTCTTGGGACGGTGAAGTGAAGAACTACCGCCACGATGGTAGCTGGGATTACCAAGACAAACCTCCTCATACTGGATCTGGAAGTGGCCGCATGAAATTCGAATGGTGGACCGGAATGGGACCAGACGCAGCAGGATGCAAAACAGAGCACAACACTCCCGATCCTCGTGCCGGACAAACTGCTTTTATTCAATCGTCCACCTGTGGATACTTCGGACACTACTACGTAAGCCTTTCACTTCCACGAGGAATTATGGGTCCTTCTAGGCAGCTGCTTCTATACTCGCTTCTTGTCGATGCCATGTTCTTCTCACTCTCATATCTTTTTGCATGACTTATTTTTGCGCAGGTGTACGACGTTCCAGAGATTCTCGGGGCGGCAAACGGTGAACTTCCTGACGTTCTCCCTGGAGAATACTTTGTCTATCAAGGAGAACTTGACATTACCGACCAGGTCGAGCTAGGAGGAAAGGGACAGTATGTGAACGGAACTGACGCCACCATGAACTACGACAAACCCGAGTCTCCCCGCGTCACATTCGAGGACATTGATGGGTTTGAAGTCGTCGAGGGAACTGACGGGCTTTATGCCATCATTCAAGAAGATAGCGGAAACAAACATGGGGAGCGCATGTTCATCACCAAGCTTGAGCACGCTCGAGACGGAAAAGAACTTACATACTACTTTGTTGCCATGAGTGGAGGAGCTGAAAATACCCGATTCAAGAACGGTGTTGGCATTCCTAAGGGCTCCTGGACCAAGGCTACAGGTCATGAGTTCTCCGGTGTCTTCGATTTGTCTGCCTTTTTCGTAAAGAACGCGGACGGATCCTTCAAGGTTGCCGCTGCCGATACCGGAGTGGCCAAGCGTGAGGCCGATCGTTCTGTCGCAATTAACGACAAGCAAATCATGGTGAATGTTCAAGCTCACACCCAGGTTGGTGGGCTATTCTCTGCTTTCCAATTGGACCGGGGTGGTCAAATTTACATGTACACCCCAGACATTCCTGACACTTCCTTGACCAAGCCGGACGGCCTCGTCGACCAAATCGAGCGTGATGTTCCTTTGGACTAAATCTTTGTTCTTTGATTATCCTGTGCCCCCTTGACAACTGATTTCCTTAATTTCTTCAAATACTTAGTTCATTAATTTAAATCGTCTTAAATTTTACTCGTCGCCCAGAACCAGTATCATATTCTTCCCAACCTAGGATGCTGTGACATTCTAATATCGATCCCAACTTAATCTTTATATTTCGTTCATCAATTGAACCTTTTGGTTTGAAAAGAATGTCTATGTTGGCTAAATGTATGAGATGGCGGAAGATAAAATTCTGCACCCATTGATGAAGAGTGTTCTATTCTGTTGCTCATCAATTCGTTCTCGCCATTTTCCTCCGTTTATAGAGCAGTGCTTTCTGATTCACCTTCAGCGTTTCTTCTGTGTCACACAGCTCATCGACCCTAGGTATCGGCAATTCCCTTGGATCAATAATCTGCATTACTTCATCTTGACGTCCAGCTCGTCCGCTACGCACTCTTTCTCAACATTGCAGAGGAAAAACGACAAAAACCTCGACGGAAGAAAAATCTGCTGTGGCAACAGGATCACATTTTCCGCTGAATTTGAATTTCTTTACAGTGCTCCAGTCTGTTTTCAGTCGACTAAACCACTTCAATTATCCCAATCCATATTGAATTTTGTCACGGGTATTAACTCCCGTCTGTTTTGAGTCTAGTAACTCACTGTAATGAATGCAGTTCATATCATGCTTCAAGTCACGCTGCGAAACAACATATTCCAAAAAATTTCTACCGTAAAGTATCATCGGTTATTTCGCTCCTGGTTTTGAAGTTCGGCAAACACGAGTCTGATAAAGTAACCATATTGCTCCTACTTGGAAACAGACAGTTTGTGATAAATGAAAAGCGTTGAAGTTCGGCAAACACGAGTTTGATAAAGTAACCATATTGCTCCTACTTGGAAACAGACAGTTTGTGATGAATGAAAGGCGTAAAACCAAGATGGAAGTCTCCCTCAATATATGATGAAATAAATCGTGAAAATCGTTCGCCAGCGTCAGTGCTATTATCAAGAATTAAAGTACACGACTCTTTCCGCTTCCATCCGTAGTGCGTTTTGCCCATGTTTTTTATCTCTCGTGTAATTTTGATAATGGTTTAATTTCAGAGCACAACGACTCCAAAATTGAGACAGCGGACGATTTTCGGGATTTTTATTAAAAATGTTGCGGCATCGGCATTGAACATAAAAACTTCCAACGAAATGTCGAGAGAACGCCATGATTACTATCATCCACTAATAGCAACTTCATTAAATCATGAACCTGGAGCAGTAGTTCTGTTTTTGATTTGACGAAAAACTGTTTGCTGTGTTCTGTTTTCCTAAAAGTACGAAGAACCGCATGAGTAAAGATCAACTCCTGCTTATAGTAGAAAGCAATTATATTAGACCTGAACGACCTGATACCATGAAAAAAGGAATCTATCGATCACCTGTGATAACAACCGGTTCCGATTTGCACTTCTACAAGATTCTCTTAAAAATCCCAAATGTATGGACCAGCTCCCAAATACTTACGGAGCTGGCATGACTCTCATGGCTTTCACTGTTCCCTGGACCTTAACGATTCCATTGTAGAAATAAGATGCCCCTTCAGTGCAAACGTCTGGTCTTTGAACAACAAGAAAATAGATCATCTTACCAAAGCAAAAGAAATGTGGCACCCGCGTCTGTATGTTTGCACCTCTTTATTTTTTCTGCCATTTCCACTGAGTCAGCGACTGATGCCTTCAGTTTTCGAACTTATTTCTGATCGTTGCAATTTTCTGAGACGGCCATTAAATCAGCGATTGAAGACAAGCCATCTCGGAGGTTTAGGGATGTCATTACCGTAAGAAGTTGCGGGAATGGTGCCACACTTGTGGTTACCACGAATTTCAATCTAAATGCTATCATTTAATTGCCGTACATCATCAAATCCATAGAACCTACGTTTTGAGTCAACGTGGCTTTTGGCAAAGATGTGGCAAAATTTTCCACAATGTAGTCTCCGTAGCTTGATCCTGGCGTTGCTCCTATTCTGCTCTGACATCCTGCCGCAGGGAACGAGCTGTTACCTTTTGATCTGCATCACGTCTTTGTTAGAGTGCTGGCCGACGAGCAGTTAACAGAATCCCCGGTCAAGATGCCAGTCAATGTAGCAACGAATCTCAGTTCTTGTTGGTGTCAGGGAGACGCTCACAAGACCACAGAAGATTTGTTGACTCTGGAAGGATTGTCATTGATACGCTCACAATTTCTCGATAACAAAAACGCCCTGACGAACGTTGTCTTGTTCAGCAACCACCTTTCAAAATACGATACACGGAGCGACTATTCGGGAATGGCGTGACTTTATGATAAAACCGCAGTGAATAAGTAGTACCGTATTTTTTGGAGTACAAATATACGGGTGGTCTGGACAGGCAACGTACTTCGACCAGCAGTGATCGAGTACTAGTGTCACCGCACGGCAGTGAACTTGAGAAAAAGAAACATTGAAGCGTGAGGTCTTCAGTTCTGGTGACATTTTTTTAAGCGTTGTAGAACAAGAATAGTATGGTATCATCATGCTGAATCAAACTGCAACCCCTGATTCCTCATTTGTCAGTTTCCAACGTCAGTCTGGAACCACTGAAGGAAGGACTCAGATGCTTCACTCTGTTATCGTTGCCTCTAAATTAGGTAGTATCTCGCAACCGCTAGGACCAGATCAGAGGGTGACGTCCAGAACGAAGAGCTTTGACTATTTCATAATGATCGATAACCATGTTACACTACGCGTGCTTTCCCAGAATTTCTGCAATCGAACCCACGCAATTACGTAAAGCTGGCTCAAAATAGGCTTTTGACAGAGGTGTAACTCAACGACAGCCTCAACAAATCCGGTGATTTCAGCCCTTGACAGCTAGACAGCAACAGGCTCGTCATTCTTTAGAATTTATCATGAATAATCAGAAATAGCACATATTCTTTAGGGTCAAATAATATCGTAATAGATAGAGAACTGTTTTGATCCTTAAGCATGTCGGATGTCTCTTTTCCGAGTTTGCTTTTCTACTGGTTGCGCTTTACAGTCACCTTTCGAAGGTAAAAGCTTGATACACCGGAATCTTGTGAACTCGATGGATTTTCCCACGGTCGGCCAGCGCGCTCTTTTTCAAGATCACTTATGACTGCCAATCATTTTTTATCTCGAGTCGTGACTCAAATTGTCGTCAAAACATCACTTTTGACTACGTGCTCGTACAGGAGGACGTAAAGAATGTACAGTGGTACTGTGAAATGCTGATCGTACGTACGTACATAATATGGAGCCAATTTTTCCCTCTTCGTCGAGAAAGCCAAGTTGAAATGCGTGTTCTATTCAGGATTCAGCTGCTTCTCCTTTTAACGTTGACGTTGATGTTTATTCGTTGATTGAACTCCACGATGACATTCTCAAAATCTTCACAATCTTCATAACATTCAATGTCGTTGTATAATATCATAACTCAGAAACAATGAACAGAAAATCTGCCGCATCAAGAATATCTGCGTCTGGCGTTGCTGTTGCCGTGGTGATAACGATAACATCAACAACAGCACAGTTTTTGATAAACCATCTCATTCCGGTCGCGGGATTTGCGTCTGAATTTTCTTGTGCTTCACGACTGTCGTCACAACTGCGACAGTCACCGAAATGGTCACAACATCCTCGGTCTTTGATCGTACTCTATGACTACGCCGATGATGGCTCGCCATCGGACTACGATACGAGCGATCTCCCGCCCGTGATTAAAGAGGTTGCGGTCGATGAGAAGGAAGAAGACGTTTCGATCCGCGATGATCTCAAGCGAGAACTTCTGCTTCTAGCCAGTGTGACGGACCGCGGCGCCTATTGTTCCAAAGAGGAAAAAGACATTGTGATCGATCTCGTAGCTCAACTTGAAGCTCTAAATCCTACCAAGGATCCGGCCTCCAATTGCCAGGGAGAGTGGGATTTGGGATATTCGAGCACGCAATTGTTTCGTTCCAGTCCGTTTTTCCAATCGATCCGGGCTGCCTTCGGAGACGAAAACAAAGAAGTGACCGAAAACGGCTTTGCCCTCCATCAACAGGCCACATCGGGATCGCGGGTCGGACGAGTTCGCCAGATCGTCACCTCCGAAAAACTAATCAGCGAGGTCGACCTCGAGGTTGGGATGTTACCAGGGATTCCAATGTCGATCAAGGGCACGGTTGTGACGACCGCGGCCCTAAATGTCGTCTCCGATAAGCGATGGGAGCTGCGAATCGAAAACACTAAAGTGAAGGGTTCCAACATTCCTTTGTTCGACACCTTGCTGGACGATTTGCTACAGGTTGAGCTCCCGGTCGGGGATTTTTACAATTCCATACAAGGCAAGATTCCGGTCGTTCCCCTGACAACCTTTTACGCGGATGATACCCTCCGCATTACGAGAGACGTGGACGAAAATTTCTTTGTGTTCATTCGAGAATCCTAGAAATAGCAGCACGGGTTTAAATAAGGTTACATTCAAACACTAACCAATTCAAGATCAAGAACCCGGCAGGCTATATCTCGAAGGCCATCGTTCTCTTTCACCGCTAACGAATCCAAGAATTTTGCATGCCGATCATCCCGGAAAACTATTTTTGGATTGCCTCTAAGTTTCTAATTCGCATACTTCTGCTACCTTATTGCGAGACTTCCGATAAGACAACAACACGTACTTATTATTTCAGCTACCTTAGATCGCTAGCGAATCAGAGCGCTGCATAACGTAAATCATAAGATTTCTCCACTTCTCAATTTCATTATTGTGCATCTTTTTGTCTTGTCAAGTGAAAGTACAGCGCACCCAATAATTCTACTTTCTTCATTTCTCGAAATAAAACTCTACTGCTAGACTTCGCGCTCGACGAGAGTTTCAATTTTAGTGTTCTTTCTGTTCCTATTCAGATTTATGATACTGCAGAAATTTGGATACTGATTTTACTATGTATCGTACAAAAAGAGCAAAGGAGTAGAAAGAAGAACCACGGGGATCCAAGAAGACACAGTTAATGATGCTGCAGCGCTCTTGATCTCACCAAATAGATTAGGCAAGACTGGTGGAACTGTTGGTCGTAGCGATGGTGAAAGTGTCGAAGGCTGGTCCGACGGCTGGTCCGACGGCTGACCCGTCGGTTGACCCGTCGGCTGATCCGTTGGCGACTCACTACCCTCGACCTTGTCAAATCTAGCATCATCGATCTCGGCGAATTCAGTATCATCGATCTCTCCGAATGCAGTATCATCGATCTCCTCGAATTCAGTATCATCAATGTCGGCAAATGTTTCGTTGTTATCGTCTATCATTAGTAAATCGTCGTCAAACACACTAGGTAGGGGCCGCCTCGGTGCGCAGGTTGTGTCGTAGCTATCCACTATATCTTCACCTGCGCAAGGGAGCACTTCATCGTCAAGATCGAAAATATTCCCAAAGATTTGTCGGTTATAGCACGTGGAAGTACTCTTGCACCAGAGACAATCGTCGATTTTTTCTTTGCACCCCCAGCAATCATCTTTGTGTTCTGGACAAGGATCGTACGGTCCGGTCGGACCTTCGGATGGCATAACCGATGGCTCAGTGCTAAGAGTGGGAAAAGGAGTTGCCTTCGAAAAGGTAGGAAACCACGTAGGAAACTCAGTGGGTTCAGCCGTTTCATTTGGGTCCTCCGTTGGAGCCGGAGTAGGTGCGATCCAGGTTTCTCCGAGGACACGAGCCATGTTATGATCCTGTGCCATGCGAAACGCATCTCCTACTCCCCACCAATCATCTATTATGAAATTAATTTCCCTCCCAAAGATCTCTTCGCAAGTCCGAACATAATCCTGTACGGCATAGTATTTTTGGAGCCGTTCTGCATTCCTGATTGCATTTACCTTTCCTACTTCCTGCAAAGACGAGGGAGTGACGAAATTTCTCAAGCCTACAAAAGTATTGGTGTACTGCATCATATCCGACCGCTGTACGTTACATGCATCAATTCTTTTCTCGATCTCCTCGGGTTCCATAATTATGCGTTCATTGTTGTCAGATACCCAATCGTCATAATTGTGCAATTGAAGTGGACATTCCAAGGGAATTTCCGTGCAGTTTGGCCCGTTGTGATGGAACATGATTAATCTCTGAATGTATAGCAAAAAAGTTGGATCATGCTTAGTGAGGTGTGCGCGGAGAAGAAACGAACAAATGATCAGGCGAAGGAGTGACTACTCTAAGATTATGTACCTTGTCCATGCTTATCATCTCTCTCAGGGTCGGCCATGGAGTTGTACTATTGGGTGCATCGTGAACATAAACCATTTGCGGAAGTCCCATGACTTGCATCAATTCAAGCCATAAATCAGGAAGATAAATGTTTTCCCCGACATCGTTCCTGATCTCAAAGAAAAGCAGAGCAATTTCTGACGGATTCCTGTCAAAAAATTCCCTAAAATAGAACATGACGTCTGTTATCTCTCTCCTAGTTATATCATTGCACATATCTTCGAAAGAAAAGTCGAAAGTTAAATGAGATACAACTTCCGAAAGAGTATGAAGTGAAAATACATCTTCGAGAACTTACTTGCGAAACAAAACTCTAGTTTTCCAGCCTTCGTTATTCCAGTGCAGTTACAGACATCTAGCTTAAATGCACGATATCCAGCTTCCAAGGCTCTTTCTGTTATAAATTCCTGGTTGAGTCTAAGGAAATTCCCATCCTGAAACTCGCTCATACCATTGTTTAGTGTAGCGAAGAGAGCTTCGTTGACACGAAGGCCACAAATATCCTCGAGGCCGTTACAACATTCCAACCTCTCTCCGTAAAGTGTCTGATATCTGCATCGAATAAATTCATATGTTGATGGTATAGGTAGATGAGGGTCGTAATTCGAAAGTCGCTTGGTACCTAATTTGGGGATTCCATCTCCTAACACAATTTTCCATTCAACAAGTTGATTGTATTGCATTTCATCATCGTCGGGTCGCATTCCCCCCCCACACACGCAGCAAGCACTCAATGCGGTCAGATGACAGGTTCCGTGTTTCTCATCGAACAATGTTTTATTGAAGACTTTGTCCTCTAGTCTAATATCTTTTTTGTTTATGCTTCCATCCACACAGAATCCTTGCGATTCGTAATCTTTGCATGTCATTGTATAATTCAAATTGCTGGCAGCTCTAGGAACAGAAAACGGTTGTCGATCCATGCATACTACATCTCCGTGCCCGGGTTTCGTGTCTGTGATGGAAAGTTTCCATGGACCATACGGATTTTCACCCCAAGATCTTAAAGTAAGGAATTCCCACCATTCGTTGCACTCCAACTGACCGTATTCGTTACGTCCACCCGGGCTCAATAGAGACGTAGTCCCAGACGGGGAGGTGAGCGTGATCCTTAAATTTCCTCTATATTTCAGTGTGAGATATCAAAGATGAGGATGGGCAGGTGACATCTAAGAGGAAAGGCCTTTGTAGAAGTCGAGACTCCGTTTCACGATTATTTATACTCACCTATTGAAATAGCGTAACTTCAAATAAACACTGACTGACTCCAGAACACCACCGTTCTGTTGATAGTCCATTATCCTTATAGTACTGTTCGATGTGGAGAACGGATTGTCATCAATATCAACATTTACGACACCTGAGCTCACCGTGATTCCAAGTTCTCGAGGCAAGGTGTGTTTATCTTTCAACCAGTTTTTCGCTTCTTCGACAGCCGCGGTGGCATCGATGAGTCCAAATCCATACAACTCTGAGTATCCAACACCTGCTGCATTAATTCCAAACGTAGAGTCATCGTTTTTGTTTTCGTTGTCAAAAATTTCAACCGGTTTGGATGTTTTGGCAATGATCGCTCGGATGTCCCTATATGTTAAGGTATCCTTCACTTCAAGCATCAATGCCACCACGCCACCCACTACCGAAGCGGCGAAAGACGTCCCATAACCAATATTGATACAGCTGTTACCATATCCCCCAACTCTTCCAGCACCAACATGTTGAAGAGGACTATCGTAGTCTCCACCAGGTGCTACAACAAAAATCGACGACCCACTTGTAGAATATGTCGCATGGATCGGCTTCAGGGTCTTTTTTGCTTCGTCGCCAGTTAAAATCTCTTTCATCTTGACCGCGCCCACCGTCATGACGAATCTACTCTTCGGGTAGGCTTGAAAATTGAGATTATCACCGTTCCCATAAGAGTCGCCAGCGGCAAAGATGAAAATAACTCCAAAACCGAAACGCCCCTCCTTGGCACCCTTTTCCAAAGAATTATTGTTGCCCCAACCCACGTTGTTTTTGAACCGGCAGATGTTTTGATTATTGATGACATCAATCCAATCCGTGCAGAGGGCTTCGTCACGACGAAAGTTTCTGGAGCAATATGCCCTGACACTGGTTGCACATGTGTCAGAAATTCTTGCCGAGCCGCCACTATCTTCTCGAGCATATTTTGATGTTGTCGTGGCCAAACCAGCCTCGAAAATGTTGTCACGGTGCTTTCTAACACCGATAGCATCAAAGTCAGATTCTGTACAAACCAAACATGGATCATCACCTGGGTTGTTTTCGTCATCGTAAAAATTCAAGAAGGGGCACAGCATGATCTCGTCTTGTTTTTGGAGACGACGAGAAGAGATGTATCCCTCGTCTTGAATGTTCCGATGGAGCCCAACGATCTCGCCCCTTGATTGTGAGCTGCATCCTTCATACGCAAATGCGTTCATTGAAATGTCAAAGGAATTCTTGCTTGACCCCAACTCTTGCGATATCACTTTGTAAGCGAGGACGCTTGGATGGGTGGTATCTTTGTCGAAATTGCAAAATGATAACTTTGTAAGGGGGGCGATCCCGGTGCCACAAAAATTGTTATTCCCATCGGCAGCCAGAATCGATGTCACAGCGGCACCGTGATTGAGCGTCTCGTTATGGTTGATGTTCTTGCGAACGAAATCTCCGCCCCCAAGCTTGTTGCTAAAATTGCCGCATGAGTAGTCTTCTTCGGCGTTCTCGTTGTAATGAATCAACCGAAAGCCCTTCTTCCATTCGGTGTGGTTATGTAACCAATTATTATCGTTAATTCGAACTCGAACACCAGCTCCGGTGTATCCCATATTCCACGCACCCGTTATATTGATAGCTTCGAAGATCCAAGATTGTTCCCCGTAGGAAGGCTCGTTTTCATACGGCGATTGTTGCGTCTCTTTTGTTATCGTTTGTTGTTCCTCCGAAAAGACCGTTATAACCGACGAAAAGTAGACGAGGCAAAACAGCTGTAACCCTAGAAGTATTGATCGATTATTTCGAAACCATAGATGAAGATTCATCATATTTTTTCGTTATCTCTTCTTTCGTCGTAAATGTTGGAAGGATATTCGTTTCCAAAGATTTTGATTCAATTTCTACATCAAAACATATATCACGCACTTTTCCGGTTCAAGTGATGAGGAAGCAATGATTAGTCTCTACCCTCGTCCCGTATGCATCATCACAATCCAAATGAAAAAGAGATAGTTTGCTTCTGGGTCTTTCACTTCAGAAAGTGCTTCAGAAAGTGAGACGATGATGATGTAATTGTCGATGGTTCGTCGTTTGGTTGTTGTTTCTTAATCCGTCTATTTTTTTCAACTGAACTCATTGGAACACATTCACTCGTGTTGATGCAAAGGTTCGAGGCTTATATATTTGAATGGAATCTCGGAAATATTTTCGAATACTTAAGGATAAGAAATAATTCATGACTTATTTCGAACCATTTCACATCTTCTTCTTTTTCCGACAATAACATCAACTGGGCAGATTTCCGATGCATGAAGAAGTTAAGGTTAAGGCGGGCCGCTCAGTCAAGTCACAAGTACCAGTGTTGGCCTGAACTCTTCAATAGAATTTGGGGTTTTATATGAAGACGAAAGTCTTTTACGGCATTAACACGCAGCAGTAGCACTTCCTCGCGATGATCCTTTAATTTGTGTTCGACACCTTAAAGCGCTTCATTTCAGCATCAAGTAATCACCACTTGAGATTTACAAGAACTAGAACAACAGAGTTAGGATGCGTAATAAACGCAACCGCCAGTCCGTCAGCCGCAAAGTCCCAACCAGGTTCATCGCCATAACCATCGTTATTAGTTCTCTTTTGGTTCTTCAAATACACCACTTCAAAGCCTTTATAAAAAAATCGCTGTCGACCCGTTCACATTTTGATACATTTGCATCATCAAATCCGACATCTTTAAACTTCGAAACATTATCCTTTCCGGAGACTAGATTCACTCACCATGTCCGAGAAGTCGTCGGCGTCATCGAAAACACCACTCTTCCAAAAAATGTCATAGATCAGGTGGGCTACTGGCCCGAAAAGTACTGTTCTGAAAGCGTCCGCATTGTTGTCGATGATGCCTTCACGGCACCATCTCGAGTCGAATGCGGAACATTGCTCCATTTCTGCACTTTTTTGAAGCAAGTTTTCGCTTCCAACACAACTATTTTGCCCTACAATATATCGGTTGGTAGCCACTCTTCCGACAGAAACAAGAAAGGGTCGAAGAATTGGGGAATATGCATTAGCAGCAGCGCTGCTAATGGTTCGTTCACCATGACGAACTTCGAAGACATGATAAACCAAAACAAGAAAAGGAGAGCCACCGGCGGTTATACCCACAGTCACAGTTTGGTTTGGGAAGAAAGGCAGCAAATACCCATATTCCGAGGTCACCCTAGAATCCCAAATACAAATAAAAGCAAGTGGGAGGAAAACGGCTGCCCAAATGTGACCGAGATGGGGCATAGGATGAAGGCGGCTGATTTCTCCTTCTTCCATCCTCATCTTCTCGATGCCGTTGTCTCGTTCAGTGACAGCAAATGCAACCATTTTTGTTGCGCACAAAATCAGACACAGACCAACGGCATTGACCGCATCTTTCGACTTGGATCGTACAACAAAGAAAACGTGTCACCTTCAAGGATACCATCCGAAAAGTACTTTACAAACTACCAAACCGTGTTGGTTCTCGGTGGAATCGGAGCAGCCTTTCGAACCGGAAGGCATCTCAGTGCTGGTCAGGCCATTGTGTTGCAAGATTATAAATACGAAGAATGGTTTGTTGCATACATGGATCCTTTTGTGCACTATATCCCTCTCAAGGAGGACCTGTCCGATCTAAAGGAGGTCGTGGAGTGGGTTCGAGACAACCCCGCCGAGGTGAAGAAAATTGCAGAACAGGGCAAAAACTTCTACTGGGATTATTTATCTTTTGAACAGACGGACAAACACTGGCACGAGCTCTTGTGGAGGCTTTCACTTTCAGCTCATGAAAATGGATCTGACCGATTGAAATACGGAAAAGGTCGAGCTATCTGGCCGGCTCCGATCGTGCCGCATCTATTTGAGCGCGGTCACGATGATGACTGGGTAGCTGTCAGCACAACAGAAGACAGGTATTAGATACGGATAAGATAGACAAACCAATCATTCTCGATCTCTGTAGGTCTTGGATTTTTTATAAGTCTCAATTGAACACGACTTACAAAACCTTCTCCTACGACGTCTGTATGTTCTGTTCGAGGCACTAGTATTGACGAACTTGTTGCCAATAACTTTCTTTCGGCCACTATTCCCTTCATGTCGATGTAAAATAAAGTGTACTACTATTATTTATTAGCTAGTACGACTACCTACTACCTTGTCTAGAGGCTGGTCGAAAATGATCATATTAGTGAGACCAGCCTGGTCTAATTGGGTCAAATAAAATCTTGCGCGCGGTTGAAAAATATTGAAAATATGCACGATTTGCGCCAGCCCCATTCGCAAAATCAACGAAAACGTGTTCGACTCATCCGACTTCATTACAACACTTAGGAAGAGAAAGAGACGAATTTCGAAATTGGTCACGAATCGAATTTGAAAATCGCGGGAGCGAGATGTCTGTTACAATAGATGTTTGTGATTTGAATGTCAGATGTGCCAGTGAAACCCAAGCATCTTATCTCTTCAATCCCTTTCTTTCTTCTTCGAGAACTTCGAAGACTGCAATTGCTGGACGAGTTAACCACAAGAAGCAAAAACAAAAGTTACAAGATCGCACGACACTGCTTTACCTTTTTTGTTTCGGGTTCGGCGAGTGATGGTAAAAATTGCAAGAAAACGCCGGGGCGTTTCTTCCATGGTCCTTTTGAACCGGCTGGGGATGGCCGCTACGGTGGTTGGAGTGACGGTTCTTTTGGTCACTTCCATCCAAAGAATCGGCAACCTGATAGACAATGATATGGGGGACACTATGGAGCGCCGGTCATCTCCATTATCAGAAGCGGCGGCAAGCACGGCAGCCACTGCTGTATCGCATAAGACACCACTAGCCTACGGGACGAAAGACCACAAAGAGAGAACGGCAGAACTAGTGGAGCAGGCAATCGCCTCCGGCTTTCGACATATCGTGACCAGCGGACACCATACAAAACACAATGAAACTGGAGTGGGAATCGGATGGAAGGCCTCGGGGGTTCCTAGACACGAACTGTTTCTCCAAACATCGTTCGTTCCCTTTGCACTAAAGGAGGAGTTCAATAAACAGCTCTCCGATCCCGAACCACTCCCGGAAGCCATTGAGGATCAGGTCAAATTGTCGGTTCAAACGAGCCTGGAAAATCTGAAAACAGACTATATTGATGCATATCTCTTCCACAATTTTCGTGCCAAGATGTGGGACACCGAAGAGATCCACAAGGCCTGGAAAGTCCTCGAAACTTACGTCGAAACGGGAGTCATCCACAAACTGGGACTTACGAGCATCCACGACGCACAATGGTTCGAGACCTTTTACAACAACACAAAAGTTAAACCGACCATTGTTCAGAACCGCTTCCACACGAACCGCAAATACGACGTTCCCATGCAGGAAACCTTCGCCAAGCACGATATTTGGGTCCAGCGATTTTGGTTGCTGAACGGGAGCAGCAACATGGGCAGAAAGAACGAGGAGATGGCAACCAAAAAGGCAGTTACACCAGCCCAGCTCATGCTAGGTTTTGCGATGTCGCTGGGATCCCAAACCTGTCTAGTTGGTACCAGGAACCTTCAGCATATGAAGGAAGATTTGGAAATCGCCAAGTGCTACCCGTCTCTTTTTTTGAGCGACCAGGAGCGTCTAGAGTATGCCCAGAGACTGGGGATGCAATTGAAAGACCAACAACAATTGTATGGCACAGAGGGTGTTGATTTTGGAAACGACCAAAGCCCAAAATGCGGTGCGGTGCCAACTGGTACACGCATGTAGCCCAAAGTGCGGTGTGGTGCCAACAGGTACACGCATGTAGGACAAGTTGACGTTCTACTGGTATTTTTAAGAAGTGCGAAAGCACTTTTTTATAGAAAGATTTGTATAATTATCCTTTTTGTATTTTAGAATGGATCGCGTTGTCCTATAAAAGATAACGGTAACTTTTTACACCCTCACCAATGCATAAATCCCATCGTCTACCGATGCGCAACTTTTTATTAGGTGCATTTTAATATAATTTCTAGTTAGTATTGAAAGCGCCATAATTTTTCAAAGGATGGCGGTATCTCCTTCTTCCCCTTCTTTCTTACAATTCCATGTCGACGCAAATCAAAAACTATACAAAGACGGCATGCCTTGCAGCCTGCGAGGCACTCGCGTCTTTCTGGAACTGATCCTGTTCCCACTTGCGCTGGATTTTTTTCTCGTATCGCTTCAGAGATTGATTGGTTGCGTACCCCGTTATGACACCGCCTACCACCGTCCCGATCACCGGGAGGATAAGGGTCCCAACGCCCGCTCCCACCATTCCAAGGGTGGCTGTTTTGTCGCGTCGGTGGCGTTTCATGACTTCCTTCTGCGGGTGGACATGGTGCTGCTGTGGAACCTGTGCTGTGGATGACACGGTTGACGTCGGCACGGCTTGTCCAGGCATTGCAATTGGCCCCGAAACATTGTAGGTGTAGTAGAGTTTATGAAGGGCCTCGGCGTTGGAATCGAATGACGTGGAAGCTGATAATGTCAACGTCGATGACGATGTATCAGAGGCGCTACTATGGCAGGGAAGGATCTCCGGTACCTCAGCGACCACGATGTCGTCAATGTTGCCATTGTATTTCAAAGGTAAAGATCTAGGGCGGAACAATATCTTGTTTTCCAATGGTCCTTGCGTGGTATCGTTGTAGTTGCAAGAGTGATGGCTGTGCAAATACTCGGAGGTGCTGCATTCAGCTGGGATTGCAATGGAACTAGTCCCTCCTGATTCGCTAATGCTGGATCTCATGTTTTGGGGCGACTTTTACTAGATGCTACTTGAGGCTGCTTTGTTTGCAGTTTGGGGAGACGTAGTAAATACGGTTTCTGAGATGACAATCCTTTCTATTTTGATCGAACAGATTTCAGGGTGGTAAAGTAACTGTCAGATCGTTTTACTTGCTCTGTTTGATTGTGGAAAGTATTCTTCTGTGCAAGAAGAAAATGGAATAGAGTATTGTATGCAATGTAACCATGCTCGTTACGCCTAATGAATCCGCGATGAGGCGAAGCAAAAGAATATTATGGCGAACCCATTATTGTCTCGTGATGTATCGGAACATATATGAATGTATCGGAACATATATCACTGAATCACCATCCAGTCGCTATCAATCTCTAAAATCTTTGCAGCGAGCTCATTGGATCAATAAATATCATAAGATTCTACTGGTAACTGCCCGGTCATCGCCCGTTTGAATGATAATGCTATGGGTCTCATGTTCGTGCGTACTCGCACGATTCGCAAATGTCAATTTCAGTCGACTCATTTGACCACAAAACAACAAGACCTTTTTTATTTTCGACAGACAGTTCCTGCTCTTCCAGGTGTAACAAGGGATCTCGAAACAGAGTATGACGGACAGACGAGTACTGGTAATAATAACAACACCTTGTACTCTACGTACGTAGGACGTCGTACATCAAAATATCTCACAACGTACGTACGACAGAATTCGACGGGTGGGGATGGTGAGAGTGAGTAAGTCAATATTATTATCGCTGTCAGACGACACCCATCAAACAAAATCATCAGTCAGTTTCTGGACTACGATACTCTCTCCTCAAGAGGAATGGGAAATACGAAGAGAAAGATACAGTAACTCAACAAACTCAGAACAGTTTTGTTTAAACGAAAGCATCATTTCGTACTCGATTTGAGATCTTGTGGCCCTCGTAATATCTTCATCGTGGAACCTAAGTAATTTGATTTCGTAGACCGGACCAAACTCTTGTCGAACATTCAGCACCTTTCAAACGTCCTCGCACCAAGTCAGATTGATTCATGCCTCATAGAACTCCCCAGATTATCGTCATGTCGGTGGCTGCTGTCTTGTTTGCAGCAAGCCGCCAAGCGGCTCATGCTTTTCATGCAGCTTCCTCGCCGATGAGACTGGCAGCTGGAAATCTTGTCACAACAAGAATTGCAGCGTTCTCCGCACAAAGATTTCCGACGCAGACTCGTTTGTTTAGCAGCGCCACGGATCTCACGGAGGAACAAAAAAGCGTCCTCGAGTCGAAAATCAAAGAGACCGGGGACAAAATCCGAGCTCTGAAAGACGAAGGTGCCGATAAGACAACGATAGCACCTATCGTCGAAGAGCTTTTGGCGCTCAAGGCAGAGCTTGATCCTACCTTCAACAAGAAACCCAAAAAGAAACAACAACAACAACAACAACAGAAAAAGCAAAAACAAAATCAGCAACAGAAAAAACCGCAGAACAATAGCAACGGAGATGACAACTCGGATTTTATTACAGCACGGTCTGTGGACTACTCGAAATGGTACAACGACATCATTCGTGTCACAGATCTGGCGGAAACTTCTCCAGTTCGAGGGTGCATGGTTATCAAGCCATGGGGAATGTCCCTGTGGGATACGGTTCGAAACGATCTGGATAATCGAATCAAAGAACATGGGGCAGAAAATGCCTATTTTCCATTGTTGATTCCAAAATCTTTCCTTTCCAAGGAAGCAGAACACGTCGACGGCTTCGCTAAGGAGTGTGCCGTAGTGACGCACCACCGACTCAAGGCTTCAGACGAAGAAGGCGTCGGTTTGATTGCCGATCCCGAAGCCGAACTGGAGGATCCCCTTATTATTCGTCCCACGTCGGAAACTATGATTTGGCACATGTTCCGAAAGTGGATCAACAGCCACCGGTAAGTAGTAGTTGAAAATTGGTTCTACTGACAGTCTTTTTCAAACACAAAACGAAATGCTGTGCATAATACGAGTCACTAATTGTTGCCTTTCAACTCCAAACATTGATTCCTTGCCACGTTTGCCACAACCATAAAAACGCAACAATGCACTGAAAATGTGTAGAGATTTGCCACTCAAGGTCAATCAATGGGCAAATGTCATGCGTTGGGAGATGAGAACTAGGCCCTTTCTCCGAACCTCCGAGTTCCTTTGGCAGGAGGGACACACTGCGCACGCAACTTCCGAGGGAGCTCGCGAGGACGCCAAAACCATGATGGAGGAATATGCATCTTTGTGCGAGAATCTTTTGGCCATGCCCGTGGTTCGAGGCGCTAAGTCTCCATCGGAGCGCTTCGCGGGAGCCGAAGACACTTTCACCATCGAAGCATTAATGCAGAACGGATGGGCTCTACAGAGTGGGACCTCCCACTTTTTGGGACAATCGTTTGGAAAGGCTTTCGACGTGACTTTCCAAGACGCCGACGGCGAAGAGAAGGATGTGTGGGGAACCTCGTGGGGTGTCTCAACGCGTCTCCTGGGTGCCCTAATCATGACGCACTCGGACGACAATGGTCTGGTTCTACCTCCCCGCGTGGCACCAATCCAAGTCGTGATCGTCCCAATCGAGCCCAAAAAGAACGACGAGGAGGGAAAAGTCGCCATGAACAAAGCATTAGACGAATTGGTCGATAGCCTAAAGGCAAAGGGTCTGAAGGTGAAGGTCGATGATCGCAGTTACGTTCGAAATGGAGCCAAGTACTTTGAGTGGGAGAGAAAGGGTGTTCCGTTGAGGATCGAGCTTGGACCCCGTGATGTGAAGAACAAGAGCTGCGTTTTCAAGTACAGAGCGGGGAAATCTTCCGACGAAAAACAATTTGTCGACCTGAGCGAGGCTGCATCAATGGCGTTTGAGGGCTTGGAAGAGATGCAAGAAAGTCTTTTGGAACAAGCGAAGACTCGATTGGAAGATGGAATCACGGAAGGTGTCACCTATGAGGAAATGAAGACGGCTCTAGAAAGTGATGAGGCCTCGTCGTACCCTGGAAAGGGACTCTACCTGGTCCCATGGAAATGCGATGCAGAGAACGAAGACAAGATCAAAACAGAATGCAAGGCCACCATTCGGTGCTACCCTCTGGATTCCAATGGCGAAGGCCAGGTCGAAGGGAAGAAATGTTTCTACAGCGGAGAAGATGCCACACACATGGCGCTTTTTGGGAGAGCCTTCTAGTTCTTTTAATCTAATTAATCATAACACGACGCAGCGGTCTTTCGATCATATTGATTATATTCGAAGTGCAGCCATATTTTTGTGATCCCAAATGTTAGAGCATTGAAACGTAATCTTTCAAATAATTTCATCTTCATTTTTCATTTTCGCGTGCAATTCTCTCGATTTTACCATTATCAATCTCGGTGACCAAGAGTCCAGGACAAATTGAACGCATTTTAGCACGGCCGGCAATTCTCTGTTGCCATTGATGTCGATCGAAACCACAAGTGGTGCCATTTCCTCAGGATTTATCTCTGCTGTCAGATCGTCTTCGAACACGTCGCACAAAAGAAATCTTTGATCTGGATATCTTGTCTTTGCGATTTGAATAGATTCCTCGCTCTTGTCGATCCCTAGGCTACTCTTCGCATCCACACTGTCAACGAGGATTCCAAAATCGCAACCAATTTCTATCGCGAGGTTGCAATAATGATTTGTATACCAATAAATGGCAGAAACGAGACAGGAAAAGGTTATTTTAGTTCTTCAACGTTTTTCCCGAGGACTTGCCTTTCTATCTTTGTACGAACACATACTAAGAAACTTCAGGAAAATCGAAGCTCACCTATAAAATGATCTTCCTTGCGGGTATGGACGATCGACATTCGTCGGTAATCATTTGTTTCCGATGCCACCAAAATTGTGTTGGTCAGGTGCTCGAAAACCGGCATCAGGTTCTTCCGGCGCACATTGTATGTAGATTTATTTGGATATTCGACCTTGATTCGTCCTTCCTCGTCGGGTTCTCCCGAAAGGACCCGCGCCCTCTTATGAAGTTTTGGTACCTTATTTTTGCCCTTGCTCAGAAGAACCCAAACTAATGTGTGTGCCGGAAACGTTGTTTCGTCGGGGAAGTGAGTGCGTTCGGATTGTTCATATAGATGGTATCTGTAAGGTTTGACTCCATCCGTTTCGTTTTCATCCACCGACTTGGGTTGTGGATAAGAGAAAGGCGTTGTCTCTTCTTCGACAGGGTCGCTCATGGTGGTTGGTTGATAATGTTGCTATTCTGAAGAAATTGAGAGTAGTTGCTCTGTCTTGAGAATGAAAGTGATTCGCAGTTTTGTTCTGGATTGACAAGAATAACAATAAAAGCAACACTGCTACCTTTAGTTTGCGCCCTCTTCTTTCTCTCAACAAAAAGAAAAAAGTAAAACAAAACGTGCCGATACGATGTACAAGTTGTATTTGACTCGACGAATTTTGAGTCAAGCTTCACCATCACATCACTATTCACTATTGTACTTGTGACTTTGTAGTTCAGCACAAACAAAAATTTTGAATCGTAAAAATTCTCGATAGTGGTAGCTGAGAAGCTATCGCGAGAGGTTCAAGATTAACGACGTGCACAGGCCAGACCTCAAATTACAACATAATTTTCCGAAGTAGAAACTCTTACTACTTTATTTCCAAAAAATACATTTATTTATACATTCTCTACTAGTAACGTGCCCATGCTGATGCATGCATCGTACTATATCCCTTCCGGAGTAACTGCAAAGGAGCGACAAGGGTGGAACGACACCCACGAAGAAGGTATATTTCTTCTTCGGTTGACTGCCTCGTGTTATCGTAGTAGCTACTTCGACGACGAACCGTTTTGCGGCCGCTGGAAAAGGCGCAAGTATATCGTTCGCATTGACGGTCCGGGCGTCATGCCATAGTTCAGTCATATGTTCAATCCATTTCGAATATGCAGCATGCATGAGGTCGAACTCTAGATGGCGAAAACTCGATCTTATTTTCGTCTCAAACGGAAAATCCATGAGGTCGAACCAACGGCTACCATCTCTTTCTAAAATCATCCGTGTATTCGTTTATACACTCGAGACGGCTTTCCTCTCTTTAATCACCGATATCGGCATGCCATAGCTATACATACACCGAGGGCTAGCTGGGGCTGCGGCCCTCTCGGTGTTTGCTTTATTTGCACTTTCCCTTACACGGCACGGTGGTGTTTGGAACTACCTTTTCTGGACACATTGAGTTGAAACGAAAAACTCAGGTTCGGTTTTGGTTCCACAGGCATCGCATTTGTGACCGAAGAATCACGTGTTTCATCTCGGCGGTCGGCGCTATAGAGATGTAGGTAATCAAGACTGCTGCAAACTGAAGGGATTTCCAATCCCGAAAAGCAAGCCCCGACCAAATCTTGTAAGTTTTCGTCGTCGTCGTAGGCGCAACCATCAAGGTTGAGCCCCTTCAGACTTGCGAGATTTCGAAAGGATTTCGGGAATGAAGCAATATTCGTGTGAGACAAATCTAGGAATTCCAGTCTTGTCAGATTCCCGATATTCTCCGGCAAAACAGCATCCAGCTCGGAGAGGTTGAGGACTCTCATGTTTTGGAGCTTTTCGATTGGCAAGGGTTGTCCACCATCACCCAGTCCCAAACAACCCTTCAGATTTAAATATTCCAGCCGGGTCAGGTTTTCGAGTTCTTTGGGGAGTTCTGACAGCCCGGACGAGTCTTCCAGGTCCAAGACTTGCAAACTCGCGATATTTCCGACGGACTGTGGAAGGGATCGAAGACCCGAACAACACCAAATTCGCAAGACTTGCAGGTTGAGCTCCCCGACTTCCTTTGGTAAGTATATCAAATTGTGACACTCTTCAAAAATGAGTGTTTTGAGGTTCTTCAAACCACCAATCGAAGGCGGAATCGAGATACACGATGGGCCAAAGCGTAGAGTTTCAAGGTTGGTGAAATAACCGACTTCGTCTGGCACGTGCTCCATTGAAATCACCAGTCCCTTCAGATTTTCATTGCCGTTTATGATGTTCTTTGTCGGGAAGGTTGCTCGTGTTTCACCGACAATATCCAAGACTCGTAGGTTAGGCAAATGAGAGAAGACTTCCGATGGCAAAGCCTGGTCCTCGTCGAGGAAGATGGTTAGCTTTTGGAGGCTTTTCAGGTCCCCGAGCCATTTTGGAATTGGAAATCGTGTCGGGACGATCTTGAGCACTTCGAGAGCATCCAAGCAAAGCAAGCTCTTTGGCAAAGAGCGCTGATTGCTTTCCAGTATCGTGAGCTGGCTAACTCGTCGAGTAGAATCGTCCTTTCGGACGCCGAACATCGTTCGAATGTCCATGATTTTTGCCTCGTTTTCGTTGTTTTCTTCACTTCTCGCCCCAAAATGCCTTCGAGTCTCCTCGAGACAATCCTGAAAGATTCCATCCACGACGCGGTAGTCGCTCTCGTCAACGATTACACCATCGATTGGAGAAATGATGGTGCGTATCTTTCTCTTCCTGATGTTACTGTCACAGGGAATAACCTCAACCATTTCGACTACAGTTCTTTTCTGTTCTGCTAGTGGGTTGGCGTTAGTTCATGTTAGAGAAGTCAAGGTATGAATCAATCAATCAAATCGAACCCCATCGCCTATCGCCTCAAAATTCTCTATTGCATGGATGCTCGTCTACGATGTTGAAATTGCAGCGGAGAAAAACAAAGTTCATCAGGCAATAATGGAAGATGACACGGGTTTCATTGTCCATCATGGAAGAATGTTCTCTCATCAAAACCCGTAACGAGATACGTAACTACTGATTCATGACGTCAATTGTTTTCATTCTTCTTCCCATACTTACATACATCGTATTTTTGTTACATATTGGCACAGCAGTGGATTCCCCGTCGTAGCGCCAAAAAAATCGTGTTACTCAGCTACGAACTGTAATTAGAAACTTTATTCCCCAACGAACATAAGTGTACATGGAACGAAAAAATTAAATATGCGTTGTCGAACATCTATCCGGGAGATTCATTCGCTTTCTGTGCTCGATTTAGTTTCTTGGCGAATGTTCGAACAATTGGCTATCTCTGAAAGAGAACATTATGGCGCGCATTTTTCGTTTCTGCTTCCGGCAGTTTCTGTAATCCATCGCATTCGCAAAAAATAGAATGTTGCGAGTCAACGGGTTTTCTGCCTCTCTAGCTAGAAGTACGAACAATACTGCACTCACTATTAGCTCTACTCTAGATAGAGAACTTGTAGATCTTCTATTTTCTATTCTTTTTTTTCTCCCTTTTACAGTTTGTGTGGGGCTTCGGCAAGCCGGCGTTTCCAATGGGCCTGATTCCTTTCGTGGAGGTGTACTCAAAATTCCTACCACCCTTGCCCATGTAAGTAACGGGTCGTCCATACGTCGGTGCTCCATGAGCTCTTTTGGACGCCCACAAAGACATCGGCCCGGACGGCCAGCCAGAAATTCAGCACGGAGGGTAGCAAATCACCAAAGTAATTGTCTGGAAGAGGGAGCAACGGAAAGGTCGTCTTGCCCCCTTGCTGTTGGGGTCCATACTTATAGTACAACCCATAGTCCTTTAACTCGGAAGACGCCGACGTCGGGGTGAAGAGTTTCTTTTGACGGGACTCGCTCTCGTAAAAGGCGTGCGTGACCCAGCCCTCCCCACATTCAAAAACCGGCAGGGGCGTCGTTGCATTGTTGTTCGTAGCAAATTTTTCCTCCATGAGCCTCCGAGAAGTGGCTCCCGCCGATTGTTGCTGTTTTTGATCGCGTGCTTGAAGGGTTTTCGAATACGTCTGACCGCCGTGATTATCGTATGACATGCTCCGCTGGTTTAGCACGTCTCGGTTGTATCTCGTAATGTTCGCTAATCTTTAAAGAGGCTAGAGTCTTCCAGCTCTGCCCGTGCGATCGCCACGAAGGCTCCCTTGAGGGGTCGGTGCTCTTGGTCATTGTTCAGCTGCTTCCGTAGAACATCGCTGATAGGACTCGTATAATTGAGTTGCTTGGCGCGCTCGACCGTAAAGTCTGGCAGGCCGTTTGGTGAATTATAATCGAGGGCTAGGAGCTCCACTAGATCCAGAATGGTGGTGAGATTGCGTTGCATGTCTTTCCCGCACTGGTGATTCAGCATCTCGGGCTCAACACGGGAGTGCAATGCGATGTAACCATGGTCATGGCCAATAACATGGGGATCCTCTTCTTCCCGAATAAATTCTTTTTCGCCCAATCCCAAGTGGTGTTCGATACATTGGTCGGCCAGTATTCTCCACGGCTTGGCAGGCACTAATGCCTCATCGACTGTCTCGATGATTTTGATGTAGGATTTTACCTTCTTGCGTTCTGCCTTGCTGAGAGAACTTGCCTTTCTTGCTTGCTTTCCTATTTGTAGGTACGCGTTCCAGAGGGTTTTGGACGGACCGCCGTACACGCTTGGATGCGTACAGTGACTTACAGGTTCTGAAACATCGACTTTGTGTATTTTTTTGGCCATCTCGCTACCCGTCAAATATTCTATCGCGTCGCCCAGGACCGGATCTAGCAGGAACGGTTTGCGTGAAGGATAGAAAGTTTCAGTTGCCACGTTCTCGTCATCCACATCATTTCCAAAGAGCATCCGACGTGTCAAGAGCGGCAAGAACGACGTTGTAAACTTTCGATTTTTCGCCGAAACTGAAACGTTGGTACCGTTAATTTGTGGTTTCCAGCACACATTGCGATTTGAACCGTTTTTTCGACATTTTCGTCGTCGACAACAGAGGACACAAGCTTTGGAAGGGAGAATGTGCGGTCTTGGCTGATGACATTCTCGCGGGAAAAGGTGTTCCAGTGATCGACGTCAAAAAGTTCGTCAAAGGGAATTGGCCAAAAGTTGACGACCGGATTGATAGCGTCTAATTTCTTTGCATCTTTGAACCTAGTGAATCTTGAATACCGCGTACTCCAGACTAGCGTGGGGAGAAGTATGTTGTCGTAGTTTTTGTCCACAGCGTGTCTGAGCAACCCAATGAAAACGCATGGCTTGGTTCCGGTATCCCCCCAACAGGCCTGCTGGGTAGAGAAGGGACAAAGTTGTTCCATCGTTTCGAGGATGATCTTCGTTTACCCGGTTGATGGTGTTTTGAGTGCTGTGCTTATCAACAGTTGGTAGTATTTTTATATCCGCCATTTCTGTCGGCGATACCGCAATGCTATTCTTCTGTTGATCAGGGAAAGCCCCCTTTAGCTCGTTTGATGTCGGTCCTAACCGGCTAAACTCCATATTATTTGGGCGATCGAGGGATTCATCGTGTTCCGCTATTCTAACTAGAAGTGAGCTGCTCTCATTGGAGATCGACATAGTCAATATCAGGCTCACTAGAGCGATCCCTAAGAAGACTGCGCTG